>BQNB010060350.1:0-36962 GCA_026074375.1 Tanacetum coccineum
GTTTTTAAGCAATGTTTTCAGGAGATCAATAGGCATGGGATGCCAGGGATGCATTGGGTTACATTTTAGATTGCATGCTTAAAGATTTAGGTGCATCATATTTTGGGGAATGTATTGTCAACTTTTGTAATATTCAACAATGAACAAATAAAGTTATATGCTTTTGTATTAAGTCTTTCAATTAAATCCAATGTATCATTTTAAATGACTTTTTGTGTCGTTCTTATATATATCTTGTGCTATTAATCTTGAAGTAACACGCCCCGGACCCTTATTCCGCTGCGACCCAATTTGGGGGTGTTACACTAAATCTTTATGCATGACACCTAAAAGACTATCCCAATGTACCTTGTGCACCTCGTGCATCATTGACCTGAGAAAAACATGCTTAAAACGTCAACATAAAGTTGGTGAATTCATAGGTTTATATAAATGAAATGTAGGACCGTAAGATTTTCAAGTGTATGATAATGCAACATATGCAAATATCTTGACATGTATAAATGCAATATAAATATTGCCACAGTGCCCGTGATGATGTTCTAACCCGCAACATTCGAATCCGACATGATATACATCCGTTGGTTTACTTCGTGACACTAGTGAGAGCTACTCACCCAGATGGGGATGTCAACCCTAATAGATCTATTTATAACATTCGCGCTCACACAAAGTAATTGACAGTTCATGATAGTGGGCTCAAAGGGTTATTGCTACTTAGGCAAACACGTAATTATGATAAAATGTACACTTACGTCTAATTTGTAAAACAAAGCATGCTTCCCACCCCAAAAGATATAAAACATTTATCCAAAACGAGTAAGAGTGGGGCTATGAACTCACATTGAGTATTGAATATGTAGAAGCAAAGTTGTGGCACAAAAAACGATGCAAAAGACTTTATCCGCAACCTATGAATGAATAATACATATTCACTAAACGGGAAAATAATAATAAAAATACTTGCAATCTTGTCCCTAGTATGTGCTTGATCTTTATTTAAAATAGTGATATTTGAAAACAATTTCTTGTTTTAAAATGTTCAACTTTATCGGGTCAACGCGGTCAAAATATAAATATATAATTCACGACTTTGGACCTTTAAGAAACTAGGTCGTACGTACTTTAAATTATTAGTTTAGGTCAGCCCTTGGTTTGGTCTCTACGTGCGTTAAATAATTAGACGAAATATTAACGTTTACTATTCAAGTTAAACATATAAATTACTAAGTTTTTAGCCTGGGCAGTCTTAGAGTTTTACAACTAAATTTGTCTTCGTTATTTGACTATATTAAAAAGTAAAAGTACATTTGAAACCTCTGCTGGGAAATCTACAACTTCCGTTAAATAAGTTTCGGCTAAAAACGTCGTTTAAGTAGTTAAAAATAGCGCTAAACAAGTGTTGGTCGCAAAACTGCTTTCCAGACTTAGAAAATATTTGGGTTATTTCAACTGCTAATGTTTACATGTCCAGACTTTAGAATCAGTTTGTGGATTCGTTACTTAACTTTAAAACAAAGTAAAAGCACATTTGAAAACTAGGCTAGGTCTATTACAACTTACTTTTTATAAGTCTTGGGAATGGAGGTCGTTATCATGGTCAAAAACAAGGCTAAAGATGGATGTGTCGAGCTGTCTGTCAGCAGTATTAACTGCTTGACAGCAGTACTCACTTTGGATCCAAATTGTAAGCTCATTTCTCAGTCATTTTTCGTGATTTAAGTTGCTAAATATAACATGCCAGGTCAACTATAAAATGCCCCTACTTGTTCTTTCTACGCCTAAGTCTAAATGGGTCAAAACAAGGCTTAAAGTCGACCCATTAGGGCTGCGTTACAAAAAGGCAATTGGCAGACTTGTACCTCGAACTTTGAGACCTTATAACTCATTCGTTTCTCAACTATTTTAGACGATTCAAACTGTTAAATAAACTACAATGGGTCATCTTTAAAGCGCAACTAAATTCTGGATTTATGGGGCAACTTTACAGATTGTAATTTATTCTAGATAGGCCACGACCCAACTGCCACTTATGGCGAAAAATATACATCAGGAGGTGGTTTCAAAGAAGTTTCGTTTTAAAAGGTTATTCAAGCACAACTAGGACGAACATATGCAATTTAAAACAAAGAGGACGAAAGCATGAACTCACATAAACACGAAGGAGAGTGTGCACAGAATTGACCCAACGAAAACCCTAACTCCAAAACCAAAAGAAAACCCTAGCTCGGCTTAGGAATGAACTTGTTGCCCAAGCTATAACCAAATGCCCAACACGCCTTGTCTTTATTCGTACTTGTAACAACTTTGTTGTCTCGTCTTGCTTGCTAGAAACTCGATCAAACAGAAACCTTAAGAGGACGAATGGGGTTTAGGGTTTTCAAGGGTTTGGCGTATAATAAGATACAAGAAAAAGGTGTGGACTGTTTTGAGTGTCGTGTATGAATCGAAACCAGAATGTATCAAAGGGTTTAAGGCTTGAGAGAGTTGATGACTTGCAGTTATGGTGGTCTTGTGAAGATACCAAACTCAGCCAAGGATTTTATAACCGAATAATAAGGTAAGGGGACAAGTCACAAAGGTGGTCACAAGTGTGTGTAGATACAAATGGGGCAAGCATCTTTGCTACAGGATGTAAAAGTCATTTACTGTTGGTTTCTTGGTGAGGAAAAAGAGGAATAGCAGCTAGATATCACGTGTTGTTGTGGGTTTAGGAGAAAAAGGGGGTGAGGGCTTTTATCTGATGGGTTGAGGAGGGTAAAAGAGGCTTGGTATGTTGTATATATTCTCAATATTATGTCGTGTGTATAGGAGAGGTTTATAGAAAAAAAAAGAAATATGTATCTACATCTTGCTAGATTGTAGGGATTCTATTTCTAAACCTAACCGAAAATGTGTTAGTCTTTAGGAGTCATATGAGTCTTTATTTAATTTTTCCCATATATATATATATATATAAGTTAAGGTTTTTGATGTAAAGTATTTTAACGTGATTATACAACCCTTCTTGCTGCGAACACAAATTAAATAATGGGTATGAAAGGTTCGTGTAATGTCTTAACAAGTTTAGGGCGTGATTCTAGTGAAACAATGATTTTTGGTGTCTACACGATTCGACTAAAGCGATTTAATGGCTAACTACGCGAAATAAAATAAGGTCTAAAGTGAAATAGTAAAAGAAATTTAAAATGACAAAAGTACGAAGTCGTGATATGATCTGAAAAACACGGGGTGTTATAGCCAAAATCCGTAAAACAGTAACTGGGCTTCTGGCATGCTGGTCACGCGTCAGCACGTAGCCAGCGTGCCACTTACGAATTCCGTTTTACGGAATTTTGCTCGTCGGCTTTCCTCTTACCCGACACATGTGGATCCCTCAATAAAGGTATGTACATGATACTTGAGCAATTAGGAACACTCCAAATAAGGTTTAGACTTAGAAAGGAGCAAAAACAAATCCTCTCATTTATCAGCAAAACGCCAACTTATCTCTTTTATCAAACGCCTCTAGCTAAGGCCGAAACTTCTTTTCTAAACCTAGTTCAAACATACTTTCAACATACCATCAAACGAAAGTATTCATTTGACCTTAATCTGGATTTACGTTTTTCCTAATCACGTAACGGGTTTTACTCCCTTATTTGTCAAACTAAGTCAAATGTTACTTTACGTAAACGCATCCTTCTCCGTTACGAGATATGTTTTACTTGAGATGCAAAGCACTTTGCTTGTTTGCATCAAGATTATTAGTAATCAAATCCATTGTTGATAATCATTGATTAAGTCTTAATGACAACTTGAGTTTGTGGTAATTGAAAGTTAATTATGCTTTGATCATTCTTACCTTTTCTACATAAATGTTTTACAAACTCACACAATGTATTCCTCACATATTACATACACCTTACTTCTTACCTAAACATTCCATGATCATTTGTTAATCCCTTCTTCCCAAAACAAATGATTATTCTCACCTTCTCCACACAATCCAAACATTCTTTCCTATTTCCCAAATCATTACTTAATCATCATTGCCCAAGTCTTTTCTCCCTTAATTACAATATGATTAATCTCATAATCAATCATTTGATTATTCCTATCTTCGTCATCTTCTTCACAACTACAAACCTTAAACCTTCACCACTTAAACATTCCCCAAATCGTATCCTCTCACATGACAACTCACATTTCCTTACATATTGTACCTTGTTGTACTTCTTGTCTTCCAACATTCCAACATAGGCTCCTATACATCACATCACAACATTCACTACCACTCATTCTTTATTCATTCTTTTCTTCATCTCTACACTCACACACATACACTCATTTAAATTTCAAATTACACACACACTCAAAGCTTCCTTCCTACACTTCTCCTCATACACTTCTACATTTGAAATTCAAGTCCTCACACACTTCACTAACTTCCCTCATACACTTTGCCAACTCACCATTCTCAACATTCAAATTTGAATTTGATCTTAGGCTCTAAACCATCACATTATATCCTTTTCATATCCTACTTGCCACCTTATCCTAACATTTAAATTTAAAATTTGAATTTAAATCCTTAGGCTTAAAACTATCACATCAAACCAATATAAATCATCGTGTCGGTTTGCATTTTCTTTTACCTTTCTCTTTACTTATGTCTTTACATTTATCGCTTTATTTTTACACTTACATTGTGCTTATGATTGTGTGCATTGTTGTGTATGTTGTGTTCGTCATGGTTATGTAGATCTTTGTAGTAAACATTGTGAGTGTGGATATATTGGTAGAATATGCGCTAGTTATTTTAAATCCATTATCGACACTTCTTATATGGTGTCAAACTTGATTGGTGATTTGATACAAATGATCTAGTCCGAAAAACTCTTCTGGAGGCGGTCCCTTTAAATAGGGCGGCTCCCTGATGTACTAGGCGGCCCCCATATATTTATAGGACCGCCGGCAGAGAGTCATGAAAAAATTGATATAAAAGATTTAAAGTTTTTGAAATGAAACGTATTCACCTCCCCTTATGGTTTTCACAATTGGTATCAGAGCCACGTCGCTCTAGTTTTCAAAACAAATGGTTTTTTAAATATAGTACAATCCATGCATCAAATTACCCATGAAGGGGGATTAAATATGAAAAGTGTTTTGTTGTTTGATTCGTACTAGTTTTGTTATTAAATATACTTCATATACTAGCCTAAAGGAAAATTTTCTCAAAAGAACTTGTAAGTGTCAACTTATGTTTGTCTAAGTCGTAAGAGTAAAAATAATGTCTAAAACACGAAATTTATGTGCTGGAACAACTTTTACAGTCCTATGCTCTACAGTTAAGTCACCAAATGATTTTGAACGAAAAACGTATTTTGAGGTCACTGGTGGCGGTCCTATAAATGTTAGGGCGGCCCCCAAATGTATCTGGGGGTCGTCTGTCTGTTTCAGCAGAATTTGACAAACTTTGAAAAATCATATAAAATCAACCGTAAGTTCGTAGAAGTCGTGCCACCCGCCATTTCGAAGATATTGAGTCTACTTTCATTTAAAAATACTTCCAAGTCTTCATTCTAAACTTAAATAAGTCAGAAATGCAAAATACTACATAGTGGTCAAAACTTTGAGTTTTGTTTTAACGTAAAACTAGTATTTTACATTTACCTTTGAGTCGGGCATTTCTAATTGATATATTTTTGAAAAATAGTGTATTTGTTCTTTCAAAATCTTGATCTTAATTAATTTTTGAAATGGGGAGGAACTATTTTATTTTCAAATCAAATCAAGCTAAGTATACATCGTTATATCTAATACACAAAACAATGACGAATATCCTTATGTGTATGCTAGATGATTATGTGTGTTTACTTTTGTTTCAACTAGGTTAATAGATATTAATAAGTAATCATTACTATTTGCAATTGAGCTAATTATATATCTAAACACATGTGTCATGTATGCTATTTGTATGTTACTAGTTTTCGGATTATGCCTAATAGGAATTACGCTAGATTTCTTGCGTTAAGTTGCAAAATTATTTGTGCAATGCATATAGGCATAGATCACTATATTTACAAGTGTTACATAAACATCTTGTAGATCATTTTGAGTTTAGTAAACCACTTAGGAATGAGAGTTTAATAGTTTGTCAAATGTGTGAAAAAATAATGTCCTAAGATCATATGTTAAAACCCATCATTAAAATATCTCCAACACATTATCTCTCTTCCAACAAGATGTCTAAATATTTTCATCATCTAAATATTTTCATCATATTATTATTTGTCTAGCTTTAAGATTATATCAAAATATATCAAGAGATATTATCTTAAACCTACATACTCAATCACACTCGATTGATATGAAAATAACAACATCCTTTTCCAAGACGATAATAATATGCATCGGATCATAACTCACACTTGTGTAGATGATGTCATATTGAGTCTACTTGTCTAATAGTTGTGTTCCAAATATTTGGCAAAAATATGCATAAAATACATAATGAAGTAGGATTGACGACTTGAATGTTTCATCCGAAATACTCAAGTAATTTACCTTGCAATGCAATTGGTAAAGTCATTGTTTCTGAAAAGTCAAACATGAGCAAATGCACAATATATGTAACTTTGCTCAAACAATTCAAAGCACAACTCAAAACTCAAAACTCAAAACTCAAACTCTCTTCTTATCAAAACTTTCTCTTACATTACCAAATAAGCATACTATTTCTTCTTCACCAAATGAAAACCCTTTAACCATCTAAGGTTAGGACTAGGAATAATTGAACATATTCCATAAACTATTTTTGTGCTTTCTTTCAATGAGTGGGCGTAAAAGGATTTCAAATATGAAGATGATTATTATTCAAACAATAATCAATCTCATCATTCAATCTAATTACAAAATTAGAATATGAACATGAAATCGAGACTAGGATTTATCTAGATCACGGAAATATCAATCAAATGACCATAGATATTTTCCCGTGTCTACATGTTTGACCATCCTCGGTTATAACATGAAATCACGAAGTCGATTGCAAGACAACAAGATTAGTCATCGAATTGCAATTCACACTTGCAATGAAGATGTTTCATTGAATCTAAAGTGTTTAAATTTTGTGTTATTAGCTATGGTTAAATTATACATGCTAAACTTAACACACTCTAAGTAGGATTGACGACTTATGAATTTCCATCGGTAAACTCATAAGTACTCTAACTTGATAAGCAAGACTTGGATGTCATTTCTGAAAACTCAAACCGAGAACCCTTATAACTTATATAAGTTTCTCTCAATAACCTAATATCAAAACCATCTCCCGAATAATGGAAAAATGATCCTTGCCCAAATTTGGCATCTTCACGGATCGATGGATCCTTCGTCCTAAATTCATCTTCGGTTTAGGTAGCTCCGCCCTATGCAATTAGATTTAAACATCTTCCTCTTGTCAATCTCTTGCTTAAAAGTCTAACATATATGTAACTAAACTTTAGTTAATCGTCATTATTTCTACAAAGAAACATTCACAAGACCCATTAAGGTAAGTAACGTTAATTGAATCTCTTGCTTAAAAGACATGCAAAGGTGCATTCTTTGAACACTCTCAATATAGTACATTACGCATTGTAACCCTTAAGCATACTACTAGGTTCTAGATGATTCATTATCTCTTAAAATTACAACAACTTACTTTCTCTCTCATTTAACCGTAGAATTCCACACATCTAGATTAGGATTACGTGAACCAAAATTAAAGTACGTTAGTTGAGTCATAGTAGGCCTTGTATGAAAAGACAATACAAATTTTATCTTTGCTACACTTCCTTAGGAAAATATAAGAATTCTATTTTGTCTAACATGAGAATGACTACTGGAGAATCTATTGCACTAGAAATTCAATTTGACCTAATGGTTGAATTGCTTCCAAGAGTGAAGTTGGGTTCGTGGTATAACCCGTAAAAATGGTCGTGTTTAGCCTGAATTGAGCACCACTAGTGATAGTCTCATATTCATTCTCTAATTTGATTAAATGGCTCTTCTTAAATATGCCTAATGATAGTCTACATTGATAGACTTTGTATTTCATTAGGAGTGCACACTAAGCAGGTAGAAATTAAGTTTCCCCTTAGTAAATCTAGACTACATGCATTTCACATATGTGCTTTGAAATTTGAAGATGATAACGTGCTCCCACGTAATGCAATTATATGCTTTCATGTTTGTCTTGATGCTCAATGTGTATTTGCTTAACTATTGAATGCATGATTGTTGTAAAAGCATTTGCCCTTTTTTCTAGCAATTTAGATAAAATATCTCTTAGTTTATCTGAATAACACATGCTCCTAAGTGCTAAATGCTAACATGTTTTACATGATGATTGCATTTAAAATTATCATGTTTTGTTTGCGTTATCTTACATGACTTACATGTTAATTGTGCACCTACACTATGTTAGGTTAATGTATGAAAAATAAGGTTTAGATGTCATACAGTCTTACACGTTAATCTTGTTGATTATTGTGTCGATGCATGCTTAGATAAACTTGCATGCTTATATCTATATGTCTTATACATCTATGTATATATTTTCTCACTCTAAAATATCTTTCTTCACGTTCGCATCACTAATCTAAATTTTCAAAAGAGTCCAAAAAATGGTCTTAAATCTTCTAGAGTCTTCCTTCACACATTTCTTTAATCATCATCTCCCTTTCTTCTAAATAATCCACTCTTTGTCACATAAAAGTTAGATGCAAATCTAATACCCTTCCAAGTAGGTTTGACAACTTAAATATTTCATCTGAAATATTTAAGTATCTTTAACTTGCAATCGTAAACGTTAAAGGTCATATCCGAAAATCCATATTCAAGCCTTTTAACAACATTAGTTAAAAAGCTCTCCATTTCTCTTCGACGAAAACATTCTTTCTCTTCGACAAAAACATTATTTCTCTTTGATGAAACATTCTTTCTCTTCGACGAAAACACTCTTTGTCTTTCGTTCACACCTCTTTCTTCTCACTCAACCACGCCTCTTCAACCATAGAGATGGCTAATCTGTTTCATCTATTATTTCCGCTACCACCTTTAAGACAACCGTATACCTAGTCATGTGATTGTTCTATGAACATTGGCAATGCTCGAGAAGAACTACATAACTTTGTGAGTATAGTTTATCGTACGCTAACCATCATCTGTCTTGACATTGTCAAGATCATCGTCTCTATCTTCGTTTGTTTTCTTTATTATTATTATTATTATTATTATTATTATTATTATTATCGCGTACGAAACACACCGATGATACATCACCATTTCCTTCGGGACAATGTCCAAAAGGAAACATCTCCATCAAAAAGGTTGCATCTGAAGATAACATCGCCGACATTCTTTCTTTACCCATCAAGCGTGAATCACTAAATTATCTTCGTTAAGGTTTAGGAATGATGAAACACATTCCATAAATTGTTCTCTTCTTTTCTTCTAGTTTCAATTCTAGTCCGTGTTTTATTTCGTGTTGTGACAACTTAACTACTTCATCCGAAGTACTTTAAGTATTTTTAATTAGCGAAATACAAATTAAAACGTCACTCTATTCGAAAGTTCATCAATTTCCCTAAACATCCCTCCTGTTGGCGGTCCGGCGGCCCCCAGATCTATTCTGGCGGCCCCCAGATATATCTGGGACCGCCGGCAGCAGCTTGTAATACCATTCATTTTTTTATTCCATAACCTAACACTTCCTCTCTTCTGCTACGAGTTGACGTCTACTCCACACCCAAACCTATACCCAATATCTCTCTATAGATCAATGGGTCATCCTCATATCCCAACGCTCATAAGCATCATTGCTTATGTTTTCAAAGTCAAGGTGAATTTCATATAGAAATGCGTCTATCATCTCTCAAATCCTTACAATCGATAGACTTACAATCCATCACTTCACAATAAATACCCTTACATACAAACCTTGGTCCTCACATCTCGCATACGTCTTGTCTCAAATTCATAGACGATTCTTCTCACTCCTAAACGTTTCTTCTCTCTTCTAGTAGTCGTTTCACTTCTGATAGTCTTTCTACTTCTAAAAGTTTCTTCTCACTTCTAAACGTTCCTTTTTACTTCTAATGAGTCTCCTCATCTCTAACGTTTCTTCTCACTTCTATACGTGTTTTTCCTCCTCTCTTCTAATATCTTGTTACTATTTAGAATTCTCCTATATCCTCTTGACACGTTAGATTATTTCACCGAAATATTTTAAAGTTAATTTGCAAAATGCAAATGTCACTCCTTCGCAAAACTTTCCACTTTCTAGAAAGTGAAGAACATAAAGAAGATATTAAATCTTCAAGTGTTATTGAGTCACCACATTGTTGAGTCTCTCATTATTATTCCACCATGAAAGAACTACCACCTCATTTCACATCCCACTTTGTTCCTCAACATTGTCAACCAACAAAACACCAAACAAACCTTTAAATTCCCAATCATCCACCTTTGTCTCGATAGGATCATATGCACATCAATTGTTAGTGCAAATGATATATCAATCTTTTCTATCAACCTCGCATCAACACGTTCCTTCTTTAGTATCGCTCATCCTTTCCTACTTATTCTCGGCTCTATGAAATCATTTTTCATTCACATCAAGAGCACATCGTCTCCATCCCGTCTAGTTTCTTTTTTATTCTTATTAACGTATATATATATCTATATAAATATATATAAATAAATAATAATAATATATATAGTATAAATAGGACTGTTGAAAATTAAAAGTATAAATGAAGAATAATAAGAAGGATATCAACCCCCCATTTGAAAATAGGAGAGAGAATTTTAAGGAGAATGCCTCTATCTATTGTTGTTTCCATCTAAAAATGTGGTTGTGGTTTCTCTTATCATTCTCAATTTTCAGTTTTCTTCTTATTTGACCTAACTATATAAATAATGATATATATATATATATATATATATATATATATATATATATATATTGCCAATATATTAAATGTCATTCCGATCTACTTTAAAAGGTCGTTCTCAAATATTTTGTGTCAATCAATAAACGAATCTCATCTCGATTAATAAAAGTCGTCTAATCTTTTCTCCATCAACATGACGTCTCGATTCTTGTAATTCATCATAAGATTGTTTATTAAAATAATGATTACTTGTGTCTAGTTTCTACTTCTTTTTCAAATGTCATACTTTAGACTATAAAGAACCTATGAAGTGCATGTCTATTTTCCCCGACTAATATTTTGCCATATGTATATGAGCACTTGTCTACACTTGTTTTGTAGCACAACAATATCATGATTCTTGTTCCCCAAACAAAGGGGAGCATACACCGATGAGGAGCCCTTGCAAACGCTCTACTCATTTAAATTACATCAAACTTCTTGAGCATCGATTGTAATTTATTTGATCCATGGATCCGTTAGAGTCAATATACAAGGAATGATAATCATGGATGCATTGAGTCAAGAGGGACTAGGAGATATGTGGTGTAAATAGCATGAGTTGGTTAAACCATGAATGATAGACAGACTTCACAGGGATGATGCAAGATCACCTTTATTAGGAAGGAATAGGATCGATTGTCCAAATACAAATGAAGGGTTCATTTGTACTCCAAATACTTCACCTACTCCACTTCAAAGCCACCTCAACCTTATTTATCATGTTGTCTTCTCATTCCTCCAACCAATATACTCGAAGCACCTATCTTCTTCGGAGATATGTGGGTAAATAGCATGGAGTTGGTTAAACCGTGATGATAGAAGACTTTACTGGGATGATGCAAGCGTACCTTTATAGGAAGATAGGATCGGGGATTGTCAAATGCAATTAAGGGTTCATTCGTACTCCAAATACTTCACCTCCTCCACATAATACCTTTTTGCTTCGACAAAAAGGGGAGAAGAGAGTGTAAACGAGTAACTTTTAAACTTTACTATGTGTTATAGTTTACATATTTTGTCATCATTAAAAAGGGGAGATTGTTAGTGCAAGTATTATGATATTTAATCTATACGATCTCTTTATGTTTTGGAGATGACAAACATGTGACTTGTAATACGTAACGTAAAGTGCGCTAGTTACTCGTAATCACAAATCATCAATGCATACATGCATCTACATCTCTCGACGTATCAAGTCTACATCAACACCGATATTTGTTTGCACCCGACGTAAATCACATAAGGTATGTACAAACAACATTAAACTTGTAGGATGATCAAAGAAATAAGTTTTTGTCTTAAACATTACATTTTTATAAATGTAACAAAACAATTTCTCAAAAATTAATTAGACAAATTATTTTTGAATTATAAAGAAATGTTTTATGTAGTAATTATTTCAAAATTCAAATCTAGCCATTTTCCCCCCAAAACAAGTGTCACTTTCACCAGACAAGTTTGTCACCACAAAAAGACAAAAACAGGAGCGTCTGTCGGGGCGGTCCCTTAAATAGGCCGGCGGCCCCCTTAAATATCCGGCGGCCCCCTAATATATCTGGGACCGCCGTTTCCTGACAGACTATTTTTCAGCTCCTATAAATAGTGGGTCACCTCCAACTATTTTCACAACCCTTTTGCACGAATTTCTTTCAGTTCTTTCTCTCTCTAGATCTCACTAAATCTCTCTAAACCTTTGATCATTTAACTTGTTTAATCTTGTTTAAATGTGATCCAATCTTCTATCCTTTCCTTCTTCCCTCAAGTGCAAGAGAAGAACTTTCGTCATCGTCAAGATACGAAGTTATGTAGTCTAGTTAGTTCATTTGTAACATATGTTACATATAGATCGAGTCCATGTCTTTCAATCTTTAGTAGTGTATAGATCCGAATGGTGTGTACATTCAGAAGGATTGATTATGGGTTGGTTAGTATTTTGGGTCTTAAAATACATTAGTGTAATGGTAGATTAGTTCTAGCTAAGATTAGGACTCGACATTTAGCTTAGTGTAGGAAAATAATGTAAGCGACGCGGTTTATGTGTTTAGGCCATAAAACATAAGGTTTGTTATGTTGGGCCATAAAACATAATAGGTTTAGTTATACCTGAAGAAGGACTCGACATAGTGTTAGAAAATAATGTAAGCATTGGTATAAGGTTTTCTCCGCCGAAAAGGAGCTTGTTGATTAGTGAAGTAACTCTCGAGTTGGATACTCGAGGAGTGAAGTAGGGCGAAGAGGAGCTTCATGACCGAACCACTATAAATCATCGTGTCGGTTTGCATTTTCTTTTATCTTTCTCTTTACTTATGTCTTCACATTTATCGCTTTACTTTTACACTTACATTGTGCTTATGATTGTGTGCATTGCTGTGTATGTTGTGTTAGTAATGGTTGTGCAGATCTTTGTAGTAAACATTGTGAGTGTAGATATATTGGTAGAATATGCGCTAGTTATTTTAAATCCATTATAGACACTTCTTATATTGTGTCAAACTTGATTGGTGATTTGATACAAATGATCTAGTTCGAAAACCTCTTCTGGAGGCGGTCCCTTTAAATATGGTGGCCCCTTGATGTACTAGGCGGTCCTCATATATTTATGGGACCGTCGGCAGAGAGTCATGTAAAAATTGATATAAAAGATTTAAAGTTTTTGAAAGGAAATGTATTCACCCCCCCCCCCCCTCTATGGTTTCCACATTTCTTTAGCACATTCTTTATTCCTTTGGCATATTATTTCTTTCCTAACTATGCCAACTCATCCACTTAACTATGGTTAATTTTTAACAAATCTAATTACATGTGAGGAATACCCCCAAACATACCATTTATCCAATTGTTCTTTTCTATCTCCTTGAAGTTGGACAAACATCCCCACATCTTCTTTGAAATATTTAACAAACATTTTTATCAAATAGTTATTTGAGTTGGTTGACCTTGAGTGTAAGAATAGTGGAAAGGTCAAAGCGTGAAGTACAATTGGGGGATTAGTAAGAACATGTATTTAAAACACCAAAAACTCCAAAAACCAAAGTCGGGTGTCTAGCCGCGTAGGCAGCGCGCCACACTCGAAATGGTTTTACCATTTTCGGTTTTTGGCCTATAAATACCCATCCTTGGCTCTTGTATTCCTCACCTCTTACCATTCTTTCTTCCCTCTCTTTTCTCTTCTCATATCCTCTAAGTCTAACACCTTTTATGTTCTTAACTTCTCAATCTATCATTCTATTAAAGAACACATCTCCGCAAGAGGGACACACAAGTATCTAATCCACACTTGTGTGTTATTAGTCGAGGGTCTTCTTTCTCATACCCTTTCTATTATAATCGAGTCTTTAGGTTAGGTTAGGACTTGATTTGAACAATCAACTTTCATTCAATTTGGTTGTAAGGGAAGTCTTGTATCTTAGTGGTCAAGCCTAGATCATTGGGGGTCTAGTTGGGTTTTTGGTATACTTCCAAGGGGAAGTTCTTAGTGGTCATAGTTGATCTTAGTGATCCTAGAAGAAAAGTTGAATCACGGGTTCTTAGGGGTGGATTCCGAGGGCGAAATACCGTAGGGGATAGCTCTTCTTAGTGTGCGCCTATCTTATTGCATATCGGTGGAGCAAAGTTGTAATATGGTTTATAGTCCATCATAAGGATTATACTAGAGTAATAGTATAGGTGTCGTGGGTTCGCAACTGGACATACGGATGGTATAAATCCCCATCCCGAACCAGTATATATCGCGGTCTCTCTCTCTCTCTCCATTTCTCTATCCATTTATTGTTCATATAGCTTAGTAGATCTCTATACCACTCGGTTTCTTTGAGACTTGAAATTTTATAAACTTTAAAGAAGTCAAGAAGGCCATATTCACCTCCCCCCCCCCCCTCCCTTTACGGTTCTACACTAGGCTATACATAATTTATGTTTGCATGAATGTGTTTACTTTATTTCTTGATTTGATAATGCATGTTGAACACCGTTTTGGGTTTAAGGGTCAAAAGGGTTTTAAAAGTTAAACACCAAAATTGTTTTTAAGAGTCTAAACCTATTAAAATGTTTTAACAAAATTTCATTTTAAGTAATAGGCATGTATTACTTATAACACGCGTTTTGACATATAAGTTACTTATTAAATGTTATTTGTGCTATCCAATTGAGATGATGACATTCCGCCCATTTTGTAGCCTGGTCAGACCCCGTGCAATTTCACATCAAGAATGGATTATCGGGAAAGTATCCAAGTTCCTTAGACTTTGCATCGACCTTTGATTGGAGGACTAACCCGTGCGGATGGTCAGACCAGAGTTCGGGGAAAAGATAGGACAACATGCCTTGAATTTAAAATTCTAGTGCCTATGAAGATCTAAGAGTTGTTTCGAGATACAATAGACAGTCGTTGTCTACCTTTTAGTCTGCCACTAGCGTCATGATCAATCGAATAGTGACTAGATTAAGTTGGATCTTAAGCTTTAAATAATTAAGTTTTTGATAAACAAGGGTAATTAATCTATTTAAAGTAAGATATCATAAATATTTAATGAACTTTATTGTTTTGTAGATGGTTGTACCAAACCAGAATATGAATTCTCTAACTCTTCATTCTCTGATTGAGAAGGAGAAACTCAATAGTTCTAATTTCTTTGACTGGCACATAAACTTGAGGATCATCCTCAAGTATGAAGGAAAGTTACAACTCATTAAAACATCCCTCCATGACCCTCCTATGTCACTCCTAAACAGGTAGCTGCTTATCAAACCTTGTTTGCTAAGCAGGAAAAGACAGGCTTGCTAATGTTAGCTTGCATGATAGCTGAGTTACAGAAGGAGACGGGTGATCGTATCGCTTTTGATATGATCAATGAGTTGAAAAACCTGTTTTAAACTCAAGCTATCCAAGAATTGTATGACACTCAGAGGCATGCATGTAAGATGGAGGAGGGTCAATCGGTTAGCTCTCATGTTTCGAAGATGAAGAGCTATATCGATAAGTTTGAACATCTTGGACATCATATGCCACATGTTCTTGCGGTTAACACCATTCTAGGTTCACTACCAAAGTCGTTTGACAACTTTGTCATGAACTACAACATGCGAGGCTAGGATAAGACTCTCAGAGAACTACATGAGATGTGGAAGACTGTCGGGAAAAGTATGTTGTTCAAGAGTGCATTCCAAGTCTGCATATGAACAGAGACGGGGGAGTAAAAAGGAAGTCATGGAAAAGGAGGAAAGGAAAGTCCAAGTATAGGAAGAAAGTTCCATTGCCCCTAAAGAAAGAGATTGTAGCAAAGGATGCAGAGTGCTTCCCTTGCGAAAATATAGGACACCGAAAGAGGAACCATCCCTGTTATCTTGTTGAGTTGAAGCGAAGCAAGACCGAATTTTCTGGAAATCGAAAAGCATCCGGCTCACCATTGTGAGGCTTTTTTGGGCTTGATCACGCATGAGTGAGTGATGGTGTATTGGGGTCACGCGTGAGGTACACCCTCACCGGTACCACTACGGTAGCCTAACATAGTTCTTAAAAATTTCAAAATGAATACATAAATGTTGTTGTAATGTAATATAGGTGATTTTTTTGTGCATCTAATACCTTTAGAATTCTTTTCAAATACAATATATAATTACCGAAAAATAGGAAATGAATTGATTCTCCATAACTTATCTCTTAAACAAAACACAAAATTGTGAGTAGTTTCGCCACTCTAATTAAGAAAAACAAAAATAGTAAATATTTGAAGCATTGTCCTCGTGATTACGTTTCTGTGTAGGATGGAGTCATGGAACTTACCCCATATCGGATTTTACTATTTCTTAATAACTATAAATAGCTCTTTATAACATCATTGTCACCGATTTGTTACGACTTATTTCTCATTGATGAGTCAGTAAACATTCATGAGGCTGACATAAATGTGATCGATCAGTACTCTTTGTGAGGCATCTCATAGCATCTTGTTGTTTAACTTGTAGGAATTGCGCCACTTATTATAGAAAGTTGTACAGTATAATTTAACATTCATGGTACTCGTATATTTAAAGTAGCAGAATGCATCCCCAACCTTGGATTTTTTTTATAAACATGTTATACACTTATACGCTAGCTATACGTTTATATGTATATGCTATTGTGGACGACACTCCAACTCGCTTTCTCTATTTCTTAGGCTAAGTGAGAATATAATTAAGCAGTTGATCCTGTCATTAATAGCTTTTAGTTCTCATGTAAACTTATTTGGATGTGACTGTTTTTGTTGAGTTCATCAATTGCTTAGGGCTTCGGTCTCTTTTGCTAAACAAAGAAAACAAAAATGCATTATTAACCTTCAGTTGCTTTTATACAGAATCTCTGTTTTACAATCTTGCATCGTATTAACGCATTTCTGGCAAAAGGATTTTAGAATAAACTGTTACGGAGTACTAATTTTCTGCTAGCAGCTTTCCTATATAAAATTATATCGATTCCAACATAGTAATGGAATCTGATGAAAAAAATGGTTCAATACTCTTAAAAAGATGAGAAATGTTAGACTTAATTGAAGAATTTTATTATAACTTCGCAAACATATGTGGCAACTAGTGACGACTGACGTGCACCGTATTATATTTTTTTCGCTCTTCTATATTTAAAACTCTTCTTGGAAAAACATGAATGTCGTTGTAATATAAGATAGGTGACTTGTTTATTTGGTGTATTTGAGACATTTGGGCTGCGTTTAGTCGGAGGAAAACACCTTGTTTTCCACAAAATGTTTTGTGGAAAACAAGGAAAACAGAGATCGCGTTCATTTCGTCGTTTTCAACAAAATTATTTACAAAACACAAAATCCCTATCTTCTCCTTTTATACACAAAACTAGAAAATAATTTTATTTTGTTTTCCTCGTTTTCTTTTCATGACACCCATATCTATTTCTCCCTTATTTCCTACGTTTTATACGTTTTTATAAGTTTTTTGATGTTTATGCACGCTTACAGATTTTTTTACGTTTTCGTCCGTTTTTTACGATTTAAACAGTTTTTTTACGTTTTCGCCTGTATTTTTACGTTTTCATCAGTTTTTTACGATTTCGTCCGATTTTTTGCGATTTCGTCCCTTTTTTTACGATTTCGTCTGTTTTTTTACGTTTTCGTTCGTTTTTTTACGTTTTCGTCCGTTTTTTACGATTTCGACAGTTCTTTTAAGTTTTCGCCCGTATTTTTACGTTTTCGTCCGTTTTTTTACGATTTCGTCTGCTTTTTTACGGTTCGTCCGTTTTTTACGATTTCGTCTGTTTTTTTACGATTTCGTCCGTTTTTTCACGTTTTCGTCCGTTTTTTATGATTTCGACAGGTTTTTTACGTTTTCGCCCGTATTTTTACTTTTTCGTCCGTTTTTTACGATTTCGTCTGTTTCTTTACGATTCGTCCGTTTTTTTACGATTTCCACTGTTTTTTTTACGATTTCGTCGGTTTTTTTGCATTTTCGTCTATTTTTTTACGTTTTCATCTGTTTTTTTACGATTTCGTCCGGTTTTTTACAGACAAAAACGTAAAATTACAGACGAAAACGTAAAAAACGGACGAAAACCGTAAAAAACCGAACAAAAACGTAAAAAACGGACGAAGCCGTAAAAAAACGGGTGAAAACATAAAAACGGACGAAATCGTAAAAACCGGACGAAAACGTAAAAACCGGACGAAAACATAAAAAACGGACGAAATCGTAAAGAAACGGGCGAAAACGTAAGAAACGGACGTAATCGTAAAAAACGGACGAAATCGTAAAAAACGGACGAAATCGTAAAAACTGACGAAAACGTAAAAAAAGACAAAATCGTAAAAAACGGACAAAATCGAAAAAACGGACGAAATCGTAAAAAAACTGACGAAACCGTAAAAAAACTGACGAAACGTAAAAAAAATGGACGAAAACGTAAAAGAAGGACGAAATCGTAAAAAAATGGATGAAAACGTAAAAAAAAAGACAAAATCGTAAAAAAACAGACGAAATTGTAAAAAAAATGGACGAAAAAGTAAAAAAGCGGACGAAAATGTAAAAATACGGACAAAAACGTAAAAAAAAAAGAACGAAAACGTAAAAAAACGGACAAAAACGGACGAAAACGTAAAAATACTGATGAAAACGTTAAAAAAAACCATTAAATAAATAAGATTCACCCAGTAGCCAATTTATCCCATTAGTGCCCGTTTTAGCCCGTGCCCGTGTTGGACCGTACCCGTTTTGCCTGATGCTCGCGCCCGCCCGGCTCGCCCGTTTTGCCGCATCTATTTTTGTGTTTCGAATATTTATTTTATAATATTACAAAAGTAAATATAAAATTGAGATAGTTACTTCTAAAATGTGGCGCCCTTACTTGACACACTTACATCATACCAAAGCCCAGACTTACATCTGACAAGTACAAATTAAATGCGAGATACAATATTTACAAACAATGACAATTAATACAACCAATGTATAAGGTAAAAGGTATTACCTTTCTTTCTGCAGTTATTGTAAATGATTATGAAATTCTTCTAATTTCTTAAATGATAGGTTATATTCATCAACTACAACCCTTCCACCCTGCTCATTACTCCTTGGAAATTTCTCCACAAATGTTTTGCATCTGTGCCAACATATTGTAAACTTATTTATCGTCTTCGCTATTGTTTCCACAATTGTTATCATGTGCCGGTGCAATTCCTCAAAGTTGTTCTTTTATGTTCTTGCTCTTCTCAGCTGCAAAATACACAATAAAAAGTATTAATAGTATCCTACATTAAAGGGTAAATCATATAAAGTCACAAAGACTTTTTTAGTTTGAGGATAAATTAGGGTCAAACAAACAACAATGTATGTTTAGCATTTAGGTAGCAAAATATGAGTTTATAATCATGGCCCTTTTTAGCTAATATACTCTGCAATTTGTCCACCGACTATGGCATTGAGTATTGCACCCACATTCGATAAAGAACCAAACATCTAAAACTGAAACACAAACACATCAAATCAGTCCCAACTTCACAAAAACAAAAAAAACCAAAACTAAAAAACAAATATCCATTTTCAAAGAAACTGGATGAACAATTTAACCTTAGAGACTGTAAGTTTCTAATCTCGACGAATATCTGTTTGTGTAGGTGAAGAATACCCACCCTGTATATATAAAAATCATCACCATTTTAAATCTTAATACCAGAAAACAACACAAATTTACAATCTGATCAAAATTAAAAAACTGAAACGATTAACTCAAAGAGATTGTAGATTTAATTAAAAATAAGATTCAATCAAATTTAAAATCAAACAAACCTGGCTAAAGATTGTAGATCCAATCTATCTTCATAACCCTAATTTCAATCATCTTATGGTGGTGGTGTTAAATTAGAAATCGTTGGTAATGAAGCCATTGAACTTCATTAGAATTTATACCTCCCATCATTGATGATATTGCCAGATATGTGTTTCTGTATTTAATCCCAGTGAAACCTCTTCTTTGATTATGTGTGGTGTGCTCATGCGTTTTGTTGTTGTTTGAATAGGTCTGTTATTTTTATGCTATAATAATTGCTCATAAATCAGTCCAAAAAGGGGTTCGTAGGAATGAAGAATATGATTTGCTTTTTAAAGTCTGCAGCGTTATTTTTAGAACAAATATACGTTTCTGTTTTGAATTCAAATTACACAGGGGAAAATAGAAAAAAGTTCAACATAGACCCATAATTTAGGCTTTTCATTTTTTATTAAATTAAATAAAACCTATTTTCTATTTCTTTTTTAAAAATTAAATATCTTACAAACTGTTAATCGTTACGCAAAACGAAACATACCATCGCGACGAGAATTAAATCATCTTTCTATAGAGGGGCACTTTGATATACTTTCGACGAACTTTTTTTCAATTTTTTTTTCAGTCACGTCTGAAAAAATCACATATGATTTGTATCACAAATCACATGTGATTTTATTAAATCACATGTGATTCTGATACAAATCATATGTGATTTTTTCATACGTGACTAAAAAAATTAAAAAAAAAGTTCGGCGAAAGTATATTAAAGTACCCCTCTATAGAAAGATGATTTAATTCTCGTCGCGATGGTGTATTTTTTGTCGTTTGACGATTTATTGTTTGCAAAATATTTTATTTTTAAAAAATAGGTGGAAAGTGAGATTTTTTTAATTTAATAAAAAAATGAGTTGCTATTATTGGTCCATTAGATCTTTGATAAATGTTGGATCTACATTAATCTCATCTCCAAAACTTCAAAAATTACATATTTCTCCAAAACACAAGTTTTCAATGCATGTGTACAATGCTCTTAAAGCATGCTTTGGCGATATATGTAATTATTGAAGTTTCCTTGGGGATATATGTAAATGCCCCAATTACATAATCAGATGCCAGTTTTGATTTGCCAAAAATTTTCCATTTATTATGTATTTGGTTTTTTAAAAACATTCCACATGACTACCAATGTGGTCGTAATGTGGACGGAATTAATATGGGTGCTAACCAGGGTTCGAATCTTGCAATTGACTTTTTAGCACCAATTTATTTCTAGGAATTCACTAATGCATACGTGGCAAAATTAATGCACACGTAGATACATAAATGTCCCTACGTGTTTATTCGTATATGCCATAGGTGGCATAATTAGTTTGCCTAGGTGGTAATGGAAATGCATATGTAGGCATAAACTATTGTTCATATGTGACAATCCATGGAATGATGATGTGGGTGGAATGTGCATGAGGTTGGCATTGTTTATCTTGTTTATATAAATGTAAGATATCACCACAACTCACAACTCACATAAACATCAATCAAGTCATTTGTTAATCTCCAATTATTATCACCTCCCACGCAATCTAAACATTCCATCCACTTTCCTAAATACAGTCCCTAATTATTATTCTTAAACTCTTTTCTTCATTAATGACAATATGATTAAACCACATAATCAATCCTTTGTTTATCTTCATCTTTATCATCATCTTCCTCACAACTATAAACCTTCAACCTTCACTAATTAAACCTTCCCCATTTTTATCCTCCTACATGACAACTCACATTCCCTTACACAATGTACCTCCTTGTACTTGTTGTCTCCCAACATTACAACATAGGCTCCTATATGTCATGTCACAACATTCTCTACCACACATTCCATATCCATTCTCTTATTCATTCCCTCACTCACACATACATTCATTTGAATTTCAAATTACACCAACACCGCAAAACTCCTCCTATACTCTTCACCCCGACACACACACTCACACACTTCTATATTTGAAATTCAACTCCTCACACACTTCACCTAACTTCCTTCACACACTTTGCCAATTCACCATTCTCAACATTCAAATTTAAATTTGATCTTTAAGCTCAAAACCATCATATTAGTTGTAACCTTTGCCTTTTTGTGTTATGAATACTTCAATTATAGTCTTTTGACCATTTGACTTTTGTCAGTTTATTCAGATTTTGTACCATGTTGACGGTGGTAATTTTGTTGAGAATTATGGTGATTTATGGTTTTATTTTGATTACGATCCCTTTTGGAAGGGAATTATTTTTGTTATTTGCATTTACCCCGTTAGGTTTGCCTCGTAATTTTAAAAAATTGCAAAAAACGAGTCTACACGTCCGTTAATTCCGAATGAGGTTTTGAAGGGTTTTAAAGGTAAATATGTCGTGTAAATACTCTAGGTTAATGGAAAAGTATTTTTAAGGTGAATAAAAATGTTAATTAACTTTGGGGTAAATTTTACGGTTGAGTTTTACGAGCTTTTAAGTGATTCCGACATGAAAAGAAAGACCCGAGACCCCTTGGATCCTATGGCCGGTCAAATAAGTCAAGAAGGGACAACATGGCATTTTTTTAGCAAGCTTGTCTAAAAGTTGTACACTTATATTCTTCCACTAGACATTTTATGAATTTCATTTTCATTTCAAAAAAAATAAAACACACACTTGTGTGTGATGTGTGTGTGGTGCTTCCGAGATTAAGTAATAATAAACTAACACCAACAAAAACACATAAATTTACCAACTTTGATCGATAAAAAAAAGAAAAAAAAAAAAACAAAAAAAAAAAAAAAAAGAAAAAGAACGTGATATTCCGGTTTCCTACGAGTGTTTAGGATATCATTTAAACAGACGGTTGGTTGTTCGGATTCGTGTCGAATATCTACATTTTTGAAGATTTTCTAATAAGTTTCAAATTTAAATTTTGTTTGTCCCTTTCGGTATTATTTTGATGCATAGATGTTAGTTGTACAAGTTGATCGTCATAAAAATCGATTTTTGGAAACGAAATGAATAAAAAGGGTATGTTTGGTTCGTTGGATTAAAAAAGGAAAAAGGGGTTTTTTGTAGTTTTGATGTTGTGGTCGTGATGGTTAAATAATATATATTGCTAGATAGCTTATTTTTATAGTAGCTTGTATAGCTTATTTGAGCTTATTTTTAAGCTATTACTTGCCAATTTCGGCTTATATGCTACGTGATTTTTCAAAATCACTAAAAAGGTGATTTTGACTATTTTTGTGTTATGACGTATGTTTGTGGACTATTTTTGAGGCTTATGGTAATAACCAAATGCGATACGTAGCTTATTATCTTATTTTCAATCTTAATATACGTATTTTGGAGCTTATGGACTCACGGCCCAATAAGTCTATTTAAGTCGTGGCTTAATGGGAGGGCTTATTGTGGTCCGGATTATTTTCTACTTATTTGTATATGCTTATATATGTAAATGGACCTTGGTTTTGGACTTGGATCGTATTTTGGACTTATAAAATATCTTAATGGACCCTTGTTGGGCCTTAAAGCCTAATAAGCGATATTTAATCGTTATAAGAGTTTTGACCGACTTTGAAGTGAAAATTGTATTTTACAAGTGACATTGTAACGATAATTTAGGAAAAACGTGTTAGATAGACATTAGAAGAGATTGAATTTGGGATTTTGTCTAAAAGTGTCGAATTGGTAAAAACTATTGAAAATAAGGTTTGAAACCTTGGAAAACGTTGTGTGAGCGTACGGGTCATGTCGAAATTTCGTAAAAAGTTTATACTTAGAAATTTTCTAAATAACCATGGTTTTGATTTTAAATAATAAAATATTATTTTATTTATTTAATAAATTCACTAAAAGACGAAAAATATAATTTTTCTCAAAACTTCTCAAATATGTTTATTATGAGTAAACGTTTCATTTTCAACTCTAATATGATTATTTTCACGGTGACTAAGGTTACCGAATGGACTTACCGAGATATATTTATAATTATTAATTATAAATATTTACGTATATTACTTATCTATTTTCGTTAATAGTATAAGTATGTATTATTGAGTAATGAGATTGATATGATTGTTGGGATATGTCGTCAACCATCACACCACTAAATTGTTATGAGTAATTGTACAACGCGTCTAAACTCTATGCATCAAACGTGAAGATTGTTTTGGAAATAGATGATTAAATTAGGACAATAACTGGACTAGGTCATGTGCGGGTGTCGTTGAATTTGCTTGTGTAATTGAGATTTGGTTGCTAAAGACTTGCTTGAGAGTTCTCGTAGCCCTATTTTTACTGTTTTTTTTGTTGGGGGAAAATGATACACAAATGAGTTTGAAAATGTTTTGATTAATCTGTGCGAAATGTGGTTTGTCTTTGGGACAAGATATGTACTTATAACTGCTATGTGAATATTATGTGTTGCATGATTGTTTGGAGCAGATGGGTACGCCTACCCAGTATTTATGTGATTATTGGAGCGGATGGGTACGCCTACCCTGGTTTGTGTGTGGTCATGCCCTAATTTTAGTGCTCAGCTGTAGCATTTAGGTGCTAAGTGACATATGATATTGATTAACGGTGATCTAAGGTAGTTTGCAAAAGACTTCACTATCATATATCACTATTGTCCACTGTTTGAAATATTGGCACAGCTTTTGGGTTTAAGGTCAAACCTACGAGCTTACCAACATTGTTGTTGACGTTTTCGAGGATCATTTTCAGGTGAAGTGAAAGAGGAATAGTTGGTGATTTATATGGTAGTAGACTTAGAAGTATCCTGAGTGGATTTTCATGTGAATTCTTGCTTGCTTATTTTTATTTTGCTTTATATTTTTGGAAGTTTTGGTTAAGGTTTAATTATGTGACCCATGTGTGGGCTTATGAATAATTGTTAAAGTTGTGGATTTTGATAGTGAGTTTGGTGGAACATCACTCGAGGTGTTCAAGTTGATGGTCTTCGTGAGCACTTGAAGTTTATGCATTAAGTTTTCTCTATTTTGTATCTTGTGTTATGATTGATCATAATGTTGCATTCTCGAGTTTCCGCCATTGTCAGGTTGTGACAGATTGGTATCAGAGCCAAGGTTATAGAGAACTAGGTGGATTGGCCTAGACTATAACCTAAGATCCGTCGTTTAGTTGCGTATATGATCTATGTGCATGGTGTTCCGCTTTTGTTTACTTTTGCGTGTTCGCGGTTTGGTGCTTTAGTTATATCAGTCATAGGAAATGTGTGAGCTCAATATTGAATATGACTGCGAAAGAATGCGAATATAAGTACGGTGGCTAACGTAGTTATAAGCGTATCACAACTCACTCATACTTAGTAATGTTGTTCACACAAATCGAATTTGACACCATGGGGTGGTATTATTTGTATATCTGTATATATAGTAAGATATTATATATATATGCTAGTCTTCTTACCTACCTAAAATTGCCCATGTTCTCCCTCGTGTGGATAATACCGCAATGGTGATGACTCGAAGTGTTGGCCGGCCTACTGCCAAATCACTAGGAGGGGGAACGGTAGTACAGTTGTAGAGGTTTGGAATGGAAGAAGACCTAGGGAAGATAATGATGAGCGTGTTGATGATTTGAATGTTCAAGGAAATGACTAGGGTTTGAGAGCTAATAGGGGTGTAGAGGGAGCCAATAGGAATGTAGAGGGAGCCAATAGGGGAGCACCCGACTTCTTGACGATCATTGCCCAACAATTGCAGAACCTCTTACCCGCCATGCTAGCTCAGGTTGGTAACCAAGGGAATGTTGGAAATCAAAATGGTAATGTGGTTAATGAGAACGTTCAGGAGAACGTTGAGAATGTGATAGTAAATGCAAAACCGGATAGGTTGTTCATATAAGGAGTTCTTAGCTTGTAACCCTAAGGAATATGATGGTAAAGGAGGTGCTGTAGTTCTTACTCGTTGGATTGAGAAAATAGAGTTTGTGCATGATATGAGTGGTTGTAGTATTGACCAAAAAGTGAAATACACTGCTGGTTCATTTGTGGATAAGGCTTTAACGTAGTGGAACTCTCAGATCCGCACGCTAAACCGGGAAGTTGTTGTTAGTATGTCATGGAATGACTTTAAGTTTATGATGATAGAAGAGTTTTGTCCTAGTCATGAGATGCAAAAGTAGGAATCTGAGTTGTGGAATCACGCTATGGTTGGGGCTGGCCATGCTGCGTATACTGATAGTTTCATGATTGGCTAGGTTAGTTCCCACATTTGTAACTTCTAGATAGAAGATGATTGAGAGGTATGTGTATGGCCATCTCCACATATCTTTGGGAGGTAGCAGCAACGGAGCCAAAACTATACAAGACGGTTGTGCAACTCTGGTGCATGACGATGAGGCTGTAGGGCATGTTATAAAGTGCTGGAGTACCGACATGTTATTCAGCTATCCTAGATTGAATAGGGCACAAGGACCGGAAGAAATTCGCAAACCAAGTTGCTGCTAATAACTGGGCCAGGGTCGTGGAAACCAAGGGAACCAGGCTAGGGGTAGGGCATTCATGTTGGGAGCAGAGGAAGCTCGCCAGGATCCGAACATTGTGACGGGTACGTTTACTTTGAACAATCATTTTTGCCACTAACCTTATTTGACTGGTGCCGACTATATTTTTATTTCTATACTTTCATACCTTTGTTTAGGCTTAGAGCCCAACGAAGAGAGGTTTCAAATAAGATTTGAGATAGCTAGAGGGCAAGCAAGTAGAGATTGTATAAGGTTTATTAAGGGTTGCAAACTATAAAATTTGAGCGTTCTTGACTTTGACATCGACCTGATAACCTTGATGGGCGTGGGAGTTTTAGATGGATTATAGTATGAGGATCTGGTTGTCTAATTAAAGGGCTGAAAAAAATTTGTCATGAGAAAGTAATGAGGAAGCCCACTACTGGATGGCAAGGTGCTTAAAGTATTAGGAGAGAGACCGAAAGAGAAAGCGAGATTTTTGATGGGTGTTAAGGCTGGTGATAAGAAACAAGATTAGATTGTGTGGTTAGAGATTTTCCTGAGGTATTCCCGGATGACCTATCTGGATTACCGCCTATTCGGGAAATTGAGTTTCAAATTGAGTTAATCCCTGGAGCAACGCCGGTAGCAAAGTCTCCCTATCATTTGACACCTTCTGAATTAGAGGAGTTGTCGGGACAACTCAAGGAACTCTAAGACAAAGGTTTCATTCGACCAAGTTTGTCACCTTGGGGAGCGCCAGTGTTGTTCGTTAAGAAAAAGGATGGTTCTTTTAGGATGTGCATTGACTATAGAGAATTGAACAAGTTGACCGTTAAGAATCGTTATCCACTTCTTAGAATTGATGATCTATTTGATCAACTGCAAGGTTCATAGTTTTTCTCGAAGATAGATCTTAGGTCTGGATACCATCAACTAAGAGTACATGAGGATGACATTCCAAAGACTATATTTAGAATTCGTTATGGACATTTCGAGTTTACAGTATTGCCCTTTGGTCTGACTAACGCACCAGCAGTATTCATGGATTTGATGAATAGAGTTTGTAGGCCTTATCTTGATAAGTTTGTGATAGTGTTTATAAACGATATCTTAATCTACTCTAAGACTCGAGAGGAGCATGTAGAACACTTAAGGTTAGACCTTGGGACTGCTCAAAAGGAGAAACTGTATGCTAAGTTTTCTAAGTGTGAATTCTGGCTAAGAGAAGTACAGTTTCTTGGGCATGTGATAAATGGTAATGGGATTCATGTAGACCCTAGTAAGATTGAAGCTGTTAAGAATTGGAAAGCCCACTAGAACACAGACTGAGTCGTTTTCTTAGATTGGCCTGGTGTATTACCGTGGGTCATCGAGAACTTTTCTAATATAGCCAAGTCTCTTTACTATCATTGACTCAGAAGTGTAAGACTTTCGATTGGGTAAAGGAACATAAATTGGCAATTCAAACCTTGAAAGGATAAGTTGTGTAAAGCGCCGTTTCTAGCTCTCTCCGATTGACGGAAACTTTAGTATATTGAGAGATTCGTCAGGATAGGACTAGGCATGTGTTAGATGCAAAGGGTAAGTGATAGCCTATGCTTCTAAGCAGCTTTAAAATTCATGAGAAGAATTATACAACCCATGATTTGGAGTTGGGTGCGGTCTGTGTGTTGCAGAGACTTAAGAATCCTAGAGACATTATCTGTATCGGGACAAAGAGTGTCATCTATATGGATCATAAGAGTCTGCAGCATATCTTTAGTCAGAAAGGGTTGAATATGCGACAACATCGCTGGATATAGTTGTTTAGTGATTATGACAGTGAAATTTGCTACCATCCTAGTAAGGCGAATGTGCTGGCTAATGCCCTAAGTAGGAAGGAAAGAGTAAATCCTAAGAGAGTTAGAGCTATAAATATGACCCTTCAGTCGAGGTATAAAGGGATAGATACTGGCGGCTCCAAAAGGTAGGATGTGAAGCGTCGGCAAGATTGTAGAAAGGTTTGGATGAGATAATAGAATAGAGAAGTGATAGAACTTTGTACTACCTAGATCGAATATGGGTACCTTTAAAGGGTGAGGTGAGAACCCTGATAATAGATGAAGCCTATAAATCGAAGTACTTTGTACACCCAGGAGCTGATAAGATGTATTATGATTTGTAGAGATATGTATTAGGTGCCTGGAATGAAAAAGGAAAAAGTTGAAGTATGTTAGTAATTTTTTGACTTTGTTGAAGGTTAAAGGCTGAGCACAAGGCGCCATCTGGCTTGCTCCAGCAACCTGAGATTCCTGTATGGAAATGGGAAGGAATAGCTATGGATTTTGTGACTAAGTTGTCTAGGACTAGTAGTGGGCATGACACGATCTGGGTCATTGTGGGCCGATTAACTAAGTCTGCTCATTTTCTACCTATGAGTGAGGATTATAAAATGGATAGATTGGCTAGATTGTATTTGAATGATAAAGTTGCTAGACATGGTGTGATGATCTCGATTATATCGGATCATGATAGTCGTTTCACATCAAGGTTTTTCTAGACAATGCAAGAGGCATTAAGAACTCGTTTAGACATAAGTACGGCTTATCACCCTCAGACCGATGGTCAGAGTGAGAACACAGGCCAGGCCTATGCTGCAGAAGACTAATTGAGTTTGTGGTATTTGAAGGCTAATCTTAGTTTGAACATTCCAACCTTTTTCTATATAAATTATTTACAAACTCCCACATATATTCCCCACATGTCTTCTACACAATCTATTCTCCACCAAACATTCCTTAATCATTTGTTAATCCCTTTCACCTAAAAAATGATTACTCACACCTTTAACACACTCTAAACATTCATTTCCTAAACCATTTCATAATTATATTTGCTCATCTCTTTTCTTTCTTTTGGCAATGTGATTATTAACCCAATCAATTATTTGATTATCATACTTATCATCCTCATCACTTAAACCTTTTTCTATATAAACCTTCCCCAAAACACACATACATGGGACAACTCACATTCCTTTACAAAATGTACCTTCCTTGTACTTGTTGTACTTTTTGTCCCCTAACATTCCAACATAGGCTCATATCCATCATATCCTAACATTCTTATCCACATATCTCCTATTCAGTATCTTCCTCACCTCTACACTCAACCAACTCTCACTTGAACTCAAACTACATACACGCACTCTCTCTCTCTCAAAGCTTCCTCCATACACATCTTTGTTTGAATTCAAAACTCACACACTTGTCAAGCTTCTCCTACACACCTTGCCACCTCACCACCTTCCTTAACATTCAAAATGTAAATTTTGAATTAGAAGCTTAGGCTTCAAACATCCCATCCAATCCAACCTATTGCCAACTTACTACACCTCAACCTTATCCTTATCCCTAACATTTCAAATTTGAAATTTGAATCACAAGCCATAGGATCCCTTCTATCACATCACTCCATCACATCATGCCAACTTATTCCATCTCATCTTTATCCCAAATGCTTAATTGTATTTGAATTTGAAATTTAAATTCTCCATCTCACAACATCCACACTTCCTTTCTAAGCCAAGGAATATTCCTTTGGCATATTCTTTATTCATTTAGCATATTCCTTTCTCTCTTAACCATGCCAACTCATCAACCTAACCATGGTCAGTTTCTAACTAAATCATATACATGTGAGGAATACCTAAACACACCCTTTGTCTAATAGTTTTTTCTCTATCTCTTTGATATTGGATAAACATCCCCAAATCTTCTTCTAAACTACTTCATAAATGTTTTTATCAAATAGATATTTAAGTTGGTTGACCTTGAGTGTAAGAATGATGGAAAGGTCAAAGCGTGAAGTACAATTGAGGGTTTAGCAAGAGCGGGTAGTTAAAACGTCAAAAACTAAAAAAACCCGACTCGGGTTTCTAGCGCGCTGATGCATGGCTCAACGCGCCACTGGCTAGTTGAAAATGCCACTTTTGGTTTTTGGCCTATAAATACCTCCTCTTGATTATTATATGTCTCACCTTTTGCTAAACATTCTTTCTTTCTTTTTCTCTTCTCCTATCCTCTAAGTCTAACACCTCTTGTGTTCTTAATCTTCTCTTCTATTATCTATTGAAGAACACATCTCCGCAAGAGAGACACACAAGTACTTAATCCACACTTGTGTGTTATTAGTCTAGGGTCTTAATTCTCATACCCTTTCTATTAGAATCGAGTCTCTAGGTTAGGTTAGAGCTTGATTCTTATCAAAAAAAACTTTATTCAATTTAGTTTAAGGGAAGTCTTGTATCTTAGTGATCAAGCCTAGATCATTGGGGATCTAGTTGCGGTTTGGCAAGCTTCCAAGGGGAAGTTCTTAGTGGTCCTAGTTTATCTTAGTGATCCTAGAAGAAAAGTCGAATCACGGGTTCTTAGGGGTGGATTCCGAGGGCGGAATACCATAGGGAGTAGCTCTTCTTAGTGAGCAATGATCTTAGTGCATATTAGTGGAGCGAAGTTGTAATACGGTTTATAGTCCACCATAGGATTATACTAGAGTAATAGTGTAGGTGTCGTGGATTCGCAACTGGACGTACGAAAGGTATAAACCCCCCATCCCTAACCAATATATATTGTGGTGTCTCTTTCTCTCTCTCCCTCTCCCCCTCTCTCTATCTACTTAATGTCTTCATCACCAAGTAGATTACTACACCACTCAGTTCTTTAAGACTTGAAGTTTTAGAATCTTCAAAGAAGTCAAGAAGACCGTATTCACCCCCTCTATGGTTCTACAATTGGTATCAAAGTGGTTTACTTAAGTTTTTAAGCGTTAAAGCCTTCCCGAGAAGTCGTTTTAAGTTGAAAACTTATTTTTCAAAAATTCAAAATCCTAACTCTGGTTTTTAAAAAAAGTCGAGTAAAAATCCATGGCTCAAGAGAACTATGTCGAGGGGTGTTCTATGCAAAGACCACCTTTGCTAGAATCCGACAGGTTTTGCTTTTGGAAAATTAGCTTTGAGACTTACATTAAGTCCAAAGATATTGACTTATGGCATGTCATTCAAAATGGTGACTTTGTTTTCATGATGGACGATCCAGAAAAAAATATGGAAGTTGAAACACCATATGAACTTCTTAAAGATGATCAAAAGAAGCAACTCGGCAAGAACAGAAAATCCAAAATAACTCTTTACAACGCCCTACCTCATAAAGAATACGAACGATTCTTTATGTGTAAAACTGCCAAGGAGGTTTGGCACACTTATCATCACTCACCAAGGCAATTCACAAGTCAAGGATTTAAAGATTGATCTTCTTACCCAACAATATGAGAAGTTTTCAATCTCGAATGAGGAAACTATCGATAGTGGTTTCACAGGATTTAATGCTATTGTTATGAGTCTCGAATATATAGATCAAGACTACTTTAGCAAAAATTATGTGAGGAAGTTTCTTCGTGCTCTTTCATTAAAATGGAGAGCCAAGGTGACGGCCATTGAAGAAGCCAAGGACTTGGCTACACTTCCTCTTGACGAGCTAATTGGCAACCTTAAGGTTTATGAAATGATCTTGGAAAATGATGGTGTAGCTTCCAAGACTACTAAATAAAAGGTCAAGTCTTTAGCTCTTAAAGCTAAAGTCACTAGGTAACAAAGACGATATTGATAGTCAAGGAGGAAGTGATGAAGACGTAGACGAAGAAGAAGCCGAAGCATTTAACTTAATGGCAAGAAACTTCTAAAAGGGTATTCGATTCGAACGTAGTAATCAATTCAGCAACGGGGGTAATAGGTTCGGAATAGGCCGCGGTAATAGTTTCAGGAAAAAAGGCGACAAAATCTCAAGACAAAGGCGAGGTTGCTACAATTGCGGCGAAAAAGTGTAAAATCTTTTCTCAATTTCTAAAAAAAGGTTACTTCATTGGTAAGTGTCCAAAGCCCAAAGAAAACAATCCCTTTATTAGAAAAGCTTAGAGTGATAGTGAAGACGGTGATGAACCTCAAAATGACGCAACTTGTCTCATGGTGGTCGACTCTCAAGAGGTACAACCTAAACCTTCTATCCCTAATAATAATATAGATTTATTTGAGTTGCAAAAGGAGAATGAGGAACTCCTAAAGTTTAACAAAGATTTTATCAAAACTTTTGAAAAACTTTTAAAAGAAAAACGCTCTTTTGAAAGTGAGAAATCTAAAATTTTAAGCAAAATCAATGATCTTCAATTTGAAGTAAAGAAACTTTTAAATGATAAAGAGGTGGTTGAACCTTGCAAAAAGTATGATGTACTCACCCAAGAGGTTGACTCTTTAAAATGCAATATTTCCAAGCTTTAAGATGAAGCATTAAACTTTTTAAAATTCAAGAAGAGCAGCATTGTTTTGGACGATATGTTAAGTCGTCAAAAATTGTCCCAAGATAAGGAAGGTCTTGGATATTCTAAATATGAGAAAACCACTTCCGTAAGCCTAAAAAACCAATAACATTTGTAAAAGAAGGACAAAACGAAGCTCCTAGAAATTTAGCACTTGACGAAATAAGTGACGCGCCAGCACGCCATCAGCGCGCCAGTGGACTGTCAAAAAACGGGGTTCCGTTCAACAATTTTGTTAAACCTATAGGTCCTCAAACTCGTTTTTCAAACACTCGAGGTAACAAAATAACCATTACAATAATTGAAACCACCAAACAAAAATATCACTCGGCTTCACATAATGGATTTGGATACACTCAAAATTGAGTCGATCAAAGACCTTTGTTACCCACTCCAAATATGAGACCTTCTAACTCATATAACTAAAGACCTTCTTTTCAAAACAACCATTCTTCGGAAAGATTTTTTTATTATAATCAAAGGTCTCCACCTTATAAACATAACATTTTAAAAGGAGAGAAAACTCCTACCCAAATCATAGACTAAAAACAACTTGGAGCGTGTGACCAAACTTTCAAAACTGCCATGATTTTCAAAATAATCCTCAGTCAGCGTTCTTAAGGTACGGTCTACATAAACAATGTACATTACTTCAAGACCCAAGAAGGGTTAACTTGGGCACTATATTTGCTAACCACAACAGACCCAAGAAACAATGGGTACCACAACCTTGAATTCATATTTTCTTGTAGGTTTGCCTCAAATGTGATCTACTACCGGATGATTGGATTGTGGATAGTAGTTGCACTAAGGACATGACTGGGAATAGAAGATTGTTTACTTCGTACAAGGCGTATGATGGTGGACATTTCATATTTAGGAGCAACCTAATGGGCAAGGTCATCGGTGGAGGAAATATTTCTCATGACTCCATTACAATTACCAATGTTGAGCATGTTAGTGGTTTAGCTTTTAACTTGATTAGCATAGGTCAATTATGTGATGATGATTGTGTAGTTAGCTTTACTAAAGTACATTGTACTATTAGTAAAAATGGTAAAACATTAGCTAAAGGTCATAGGAATTAATGGATTATATACATGCAAATTAGGAAATAACTCCGAACAACAAATTTGTCTTGCATCCATGGTGGATAATTCAACGCTTTGGCATAGGAGGTTATGTCATGCCAATATGCGGTTAATTCAAAATTTGGCTTCCAACGAGCTAGTAAGGAACTTGCCTAAGTTGAGCTTTGAAAGACACTTTTGTGATATGTGTGGTCTAGGGAGTCAAGGTAATGCAAACAATAGGACTAGGTATGAAGTGTCAACTACTAGGGTTTTAGAGTTGTTACACTTAGATTTGTTTGGTCCATCTTCAATTCAAAGTTACAGAGGCAACTTCTATACTTTAATAGTTGTGGATGATCACTCAAACTACACTTAGGTTGTGTTTGTAAAGTCTAAGGATGATGTCTTAGATAAGTTTAAAATATTGTGTAAAAGACTTGAAAACCTACATGATTGTTCCATTATTTCAATTGTAACGAACCATAGTAGTGAATTTGATAAAATGAAATTTGGGAGCTTTTGTGAACAACATTGAATGTCTTATAACTTGTCGGGCCCGTTCAATTCTCAATCCAATAAGATTGTTGAAAGAACACATCGCAAGTTAAGAAAGATGGGTCATGCTATGTTAGACGAGCAATCCATTCCACAAAAGTTTTAGTGTCATGCATTAGATACGACAACATACATCTTTAATAAGGCTTATATTAGAAAATTCATTAATAAAACACCGTACGAAATCCTTAGAAATAGAAAGGCATCATTAGAATACTTTAGGGTCTTTGGTTGTAAAGTATTTGTACTTAACACTAAAGTACATCTCACCAAGTTCGATCCAAATTCGTACGAAGGTGTATTTTTAAAATACTCTCAAACTAGTAAGGCATACATAGTGCTTAATAAGGAAACTATGAGAATTGGGGAATCTCTCAACGTAACCTTTGATGAGAGTTTGCCCGAGCCTAAGTCATCCCTCTCGGTAGAATATGATAGGATCAATGAACTCTTAGTTCAAGATCCAGGCAGGTCTTCGTCATTAGAAGCTAATGCTTCGGAGCTGGGTTATCCTAAAAGTGTAAAAGAAGCTAAAGGCCACCCAATTGAACAAGTTATTGGTGATTTGAATGAAAGAACACTTAGGTCTAAGACAAAACAAGCTTAGGATTATCGCATGCCATTTCCCAAAGTCCAAATTGTATGAGTCTAGTTAAGGTAATTCATGGTTGACATGCATCATATGATATCAATTTGAGTGAGGTATTAAGAGAATAATTAGAGGTTTAGAAGTCGTTTTCACTACCTTTATATACTTGTGCTCTTAGAGCTTATATGCTTATATGCTTATGTGCTATGTGGTAGAACTTATGTGAAAGGCATGGAAGTTAGGCAACGTTGTTGTTCTAACGAGATAAAGGATAGATGTTAATACATTATTCAAACTATGGTTGACATTATCTTAGATTCTACATGTCAAACTTATGTGCTATGAACAAGAAACTTGATCTACATCTTGTCAATATTGTGGTAATCATCGCCTTATATATTTAAATGTGTGAAATTAATCTACTCGTAACATTGCATGTTCTATTAACCATAATAGACATGAAAGATTAAATAGACAAATTCGATGACAAAATGACACGTTGGATCGCAACTCACCATTGTGATGAAAATGTTGTATTTTTGTCAACTTGTTCACTATATGTGTTGATTGCATGCTATGTATATTAGGATAAAGAAGAAAATAAAGGACTTTATGCAAACATACAAATTACTCACGTAGTTGAAGAGAATTCTTTTAAAACTGAATTCGATATGGTATTGTATAACATTTTAAAATACACAAATAATAAACATGATAATGTAGTTTTCTTGTCCGAGAATCTATGCACTTAACCTACCATACACATTGGTAGTTAAAGATTATCAATGTTGACACAACACATCGACCATAATTTCAAGATATTATACTTAGCAACTGTTTGCTCTTGTATAATGGAATATGTGTCCAATATGTGTAAAATATCCAAAAAGGATTAAAATACACATCGAAGTAGGTTTAATAACTTGGACCACTCATCCGAGATCCTAAGTATTTTCTTTGTAATGTAATGAAAATAAAGTTATCAATTCCAAAAATCCAAAATGGTCATTAAGGATCTTACACAACTAATTACAATGGAAGTATCATGCATGGCTTGACAAATCTTGGTGCATGCATTGATAATTGTAGGAACTAAATGTGCGTAAATTAATCATCTGATCTCAACCAAATCATCTAAAATCACTCAAATCTTTAAGGCATAATGTTATCCCTTTATTTTAATCCAATACACAACACTAATTATACCAAGATGCTAGAAAATGAGAAGAAATCTTAGAGAGAGAAAGTAGAGAGAGAAACTAGATTAGATAGAAAGATGGAGAGTTACAAGTGAAGTGAAAATGTAACCAACACCCTTCACCAAGTGTGGTGAAGGGATATTTATACCCTAGCCTTCTAGTTGGCTCATGGGCTTTCTTAACGGGCCGGGCTTGGCTAAACTTGGGCTTTGAGCCCGAAACACGGACAATATTAGATTACAATCCAAGCCCGTTGAACCCGACTAGCCTATTACAATACAAGACCTAGTTTGACTTTCTAAGACCGATAACATTCTTGTTTGACTTAATATAATTAAGGCTAACAATCTCCCCCAATGTTGAGGTCTCTTTCTTCAAACTTCTCTGTATCACCGATGACATTGAAGATATGACGTTTAACGTTTATGCTTTGCCTTGTTATGGTCTTGTCTTGTTTGTAATGGCTTTGTTCAT
>BQNB010060351.1:6405-36962 GCA_026074375.1 Tanacetum coccineum
ATCTTGTGATTCTTGGATAATATTTGGACAAATGATGGACTAAAGACCTTAAGTATGTAAGACATTTGGTATAAGATATGGTAGAGGACTTGTAATAAAGTTACTAAACTAAAAAGTTACAAAAACAAGTTTTAAACACATTTTATGTAAAAATCTTAAAAGGTCTAATCAAATTCGAAAAATAAAGTGTTCATTTTATATTTTTATCAAATACTACATGTTACAAGGATCGTAAGCATATAAGGAACTTGAAAAACAGAGTTATAACGAAGGAGATACGACATTTGCAAGTTATACGATAATAAACGCTTTTATAAAAACTATTTACATTTCACCTCTGATATATACATATGGTTATTTTTCACAGAAAGTATGTATTTTTAGGATTCCAAAATATTAAGAATCGTAATTTTTCGATCAATAACGAAGGAGTTATGAATTTCACAAGTTACAATAATAAATACTTTTATAAAAATAATTTTATAAAAGTTACTGTTCACATCAGGTATTTTATTTTTGAAAATATCATAATTAGATAAACTTTTAATTACGAAGACGTGCTCGAAAGAATCACTAAAATCGAAGCTAAAACGAATAAGACACGACATTTACGGGTTTACGATGATTAAGTTTATAAAAATAAATTTATAAAATTCCATGAACAGTGAAAAGTATAGTTCATCAGAGGACTAGAAATATTAAAATGTAATATTTTGATATATAAAAACGTGGACGTAAAGAACGTGCAAAACGGACTTAAAACGAGGAAGATACGCACTATTTTATACATATACAATATTTCTTGACATGAATTGTGTTGGTTCGTGTTTAATAAAATTTTTTGCGAAACATTTTAGAATCACTTAAATAATATTTATACATGTTTCAAACTTTATAAATATTATTTTTCAAAGGCGATTGAACTATTTATACGATTATACGAGTACAAATACATGATTATTATTTATTAAATGCGATTTAAATATTATTTCTTAAATACAATTAGATGGTGATGTAGCTATATAGAATTATATATGGTCTTAGTTATTCAAAGTACTTAGTACTCATACGACCTATTATTAATTAGGTTGCCTTCGGTCATACGCGATACATATACACTCATTTGATATCCATTTACCGTCCATTCACTCGAGGTGAGTTTATAGCCCCACGTTTTACTTGTTTTGTATATACTTTACAACTTTTGGGGTGAGAACATTCTTGTTACCAACTTCATTTACATGATAGGTTTGAATTTATTACATGTGCATTTACAATTCGTTTTACAAACTGGTCTACATACTAAATTCCTTATTTTGGGACGAAATACATTGCTTGTTTCACTTTATTTTTGAAAACAAGGACACTACTTTACTTTTACTCAAATGATTATGGATTAGGTTAAGCGGATTAAACTATGAATTACTTAGAGGGTAAGCGTGAATGTTATAAAATAGATCTATTCGGGTGTGACAGCCCCGTTCGGGTGATTAGCTATTACCGGGCAAACGAACGTTATAACATGTCAGAGCACAACATGTACATGACACGAACAATTACGATGCCTTGAATAAAGTGGCATATATATGAGTCTACACAACAATTTCATGAACTTAGAGTAATCGTAATCATTGTTTTATACACACAGGAATATTTACGTTGCCTTGAATAAAGTGGCAATACATACTTTGAACAATGGGGGTCCAACTATACATACGTTTTTGTGACTATTTGGGGATTAAAATGGTCATGCATACTTTACAACTCTTTGGTTTATAACATTCATACATATGTTTTTGTGACTATTTGGGGATTGAAATGATCATGCATACTTTATAACTCTTTGATTTACAACATTCATACATACATTTTGGGGAACATACAAGGATTGAAACAGTCATACATACTTTACAAAACTTTGGTTCAACATTTATACTTAAACAAACCTATGAACTCACCAACTTTATGTTGACACTTTTTAAGCATGTTTTTCTCAGGTGAACAAGCTACTTGACATACTTAATGTGCATTGGAGTCTAAACAATACAAGATTACTTTTTAAACGACACGTTTAGAGGTCGTTCTCTCATGTCTTGTGCAATGGTATTATGAAGTAACGCTCCCGAAAACATATTCTGCTGTGACCTATTTTTAGAGGTGTTACAATTTGGTAATCAGAGCCAAGGTTATAGAGAACTAGGTTGCATTTTACCTAGACTATAACCGTTTTACAAACACTGCATCATACAAAAGGGTTTTAACATGACATACATACACTGTTTGTTGCATTAGTTGGTCATACTAGATGCTTACATGATTCATATATATATTATAGTACGTATATTACTATGAGGGTCTTACGTATATATATACATAGATGTGTTTACATTCTTTCACAATAGACTCTACAATTATTTATATAAGGATTATTTATATAAATACTAGAACATTTCTTTAGGCAAGGTAGTACTGTAAGCTTGTAGGTCCTAAACATTATCAAACATTACTTTATCTTACACGATACCATCATTCATTTATGTCATGAGGCATTTCATTTCGCCATGTCACATATCCATTCATGCAATGAGTGCATATTCATTTTTACCATACACCATCTTACATCACGTTTATCATCCATACTGCACGCATCTTGCATGGTTTCATATAAAGACGACTTATATAAACTTTTTCTCGTGCAGGTTATGGATGCACCCACTATTCCCGTCTCTGCTGACTCCTCTAAGGGAAATTTCAGAGATGATATTGACATTGGTTTGGATGCTGTCCACCCAGTACCCGTCGTCACAAATGCTTTTCTTGTAGTGACTATTGTTGCGATACTAGCCAGTCATGGGGAGGTTATTCGAGGCATTCATGAGTATTTGCAAGGGGTACCCATCGAGGAGGAGATGAGTACATTGAGGTTCAGGATGGGTATGGCCGAAGTGGAGAATGCTTCTTTGCGTGGTAGGATTAGGACCATGGAGGCTATATGGACGGTTACTCGTAACCAAGAGAGGAGGACTCGTAGGGAGATGGAACGACAGTTGGCTTCAGTTCAGGAGTCACAGCGACAGGACCGAGAGAACTTCAGGAAGCTCCAGGAGTTAGTCACCAGTCAGCTCGGACGTCACCCACAAACTCCTTTTTTTAGGAATTATGTATTAGCTTATATTGGAAGTTATAGTATTAAGAAAACTATGTAGTATCTTGGAGGGAAAACAATGAAACCCACTATCTATTGAATTATCGTATTATGAAAATTTTCTCCAATATTAGTTTAATCCCTAAATTAATTGTGGCAGCCCCACTCTCAAATATCATGCAAATCCATAACTTATTTGATGAAATGACCAATGCATCTTAGTCCCTTAATTAATTATACATAGCTTGATCACCTATGTATAATTCAGGAAGGACCATGCCATGCTAAGAGTAGTCACCTTAAAACTTCTTGTCAAGAAAAAAATTTCTATTTATATCAAATTTTGCGTGCGTATTCATAAAATGTACTCATCATGAGAAACCAAACTAATAATCATAATAACTGAGTAAAACTCTTACACCACCTTACTATATAAAGTCAAAAGAAAATGTTATAACTGACGCGTTAAGCCGAAGGGGACAAATAAGCCCACTAGAAATCAAGACTTGGTCGCCACAATAAATATTAAACCAACGTCACTAATCTTGAACACTCAAGTTAAAGCGATTTAGAAGGGAAATGCAAACGAGTTACCAAGCGTGGTAACGAAATTATCGAAAGACATAAATAAAAACAACAAATTGATTTATTGCCACAACATTCGTTTATTGTGAAGTCCCAAATAAACAGATCTTCTTTAGCCTGTTAAAGCTTAGTTAACTTGGATAAATCCAAACTAACTATATGAGAAACTATGATTGTGAATACTACAAGTTATGCGGAATCTAACTTGTAATACTAAGAAGAACAATGAATACTAAACTTGAATATATTGATTGCAAATATTCTGTTAAGGTTTACAGAATAACTAACTATGAGATATGTGTTTTCTATGAAGATTGATATCTCTAACTATGTCGTAGGGTTCCTTTTATACACTAAGGAAAACCCTAATGGGCTTACAAACCGCGTCAAATGATCATGCATATCTATTCCTAATATATCTCATGCATATCACATAAGCAGTACTAACTTCTTATACTAACAGTACTAATAAACTAACTTTTTGTACTGGCAGTACTAACTATAACTAACAGTACTAACTATTACAACTAGCAGTACTAACGACTTAGTTTATATTCTTCAATCTTCAGTAGCAGTATCAATCTTGAACCAGCAGTAGTAAAGTAGTACTAGCAGTAGTAACTTAAAATTCCCAACAATCCTCCCCTAAACTTGATATTTACTTGTCAATCATCAAGTTTCTTTAGTTTAAGCTTCTCGGTCATTAGGAGGATGTATTCAAACATTTTACTACTCTTCAAGCATTGATTTGATGAACTTGATAAGCTCGAATGCCATAATATTTTCTCTTTAGCTTCTAACTACAAGTTCAACATCTTCTTCAATAATTTCTTGATCAGTGGGTACTTTTTCTCTACTAGCATATGAATCTTCATAGATGTACCATCCATAAACAGAGTGTGAAATTGCATAATATTGTCTTTATTTTCTCACTACCCCTCCCCTATTTGGAAGCATCCTCCTCATCTAAATCATCATCTGAAGATTCAAATTGTCTGTATTTCCTTCTTCTTGGTTGTGAGTTTCTTGACTTCCTTTGTCTTTCTTGACTCATTTCATTAGTCCGAGGATCTCCACAGCTTGAGCATCCTTCTCTTTCTCCAAGTCAAGCACCTGTTTTGACAATTTTGTATACATAGTCATCAATTCCTGTAGTTTTAGTCTACCCTCATCACTTCTAGGTGTGTAACCTCCTGGGAGAGGTAAATCATGGGGTGTGATTGGTACATTAGCCATCAATTCAAATTAATGTTCCATTCTGCCCTTCCCACTTCCAGATGTGTGACCTTCAAAGAGAGGTGGTTCATTGGGCTTTTCAAGTACTCTCTCAGACCTAGTCTGAGCAGGAGTACCCCCATGGTTTCTTGGCACCTGGGACTGCCACCTATATCTATTCCCTGAGGAATGTCAACATTAGGCATTGTCGTGGTCTAGGTCCTAATTATGTTATCATTGTCTTGTGCTGCATCTAAGCTAGCAACAGTAGTGATATCCCTTTCCACACTGTCACCCCCTCCTTATGGATAGCTTCATCTGCTCCAAGGTCTTGAGGTACACTAGTCTGAGGTAACTTAGTGTCCTTTATGGTTTTCCTACGTGTTTTAGTCTTTCTTTTTCTTTGATATGTAGTTGGAGATGGGAGTAGTTACTCAATGTGAGCTTCAGTTTGAGGTTCATGAAAAAAAATTGGTTGTGAGGTAGAGGGTGTGGGTTGGGGTTCAGTGGGTGTTGCTGAACCTTCACCCTCAGGTGCTTGGTTATGCACCAACAGTATCAACGGTAACAAGCAGTATTAATATTAGCCTGGCAATATTAATATTAGTCTAACAGTATTAACTTGTTCTCCAATAACTATGCAATAACATGCCTCTATTCATCACAAGCACACTAGAAATAACTAGATAGACATGTGAGAATTCATGAGGATCCATATCTATGCATAGCCCATGAATAAAAGTTAAGAACTGTTAACCAAAACAACATACTAGTACTAAATCTTGAGATATCAGATTAAGCTTCAAATTCTTCTAAAGAGCATCTCCAAACCATGTCAAGCATCAATCCACCCATGACAACTAAGCAGTACTAACCAAGCCTAGCAGTATAAACTTTTTGTATCAGCAGTACAAAGTTTCTTCAATTAGAGAAAGCTAAGCCCAGCAGTATTAAGTAACTGATCATCATGTTTACCTTCCAACTTCAATCCAATTAGTACTTGTGTATAATCCGCTGTTCTTATACACCATTAACCTCCCCTGAGATCATGCAGCTACAGATTAAGCATACAAATGCTTGCCACCAGAAAATTAAATCTACTCACATCAAAAGCTTTAGTGAGCAAATCAGCTACATTATTATCAGTGTGTATCTTGACCATCTCTATCAATCTCTTCTCATAGGAGTCTCTAATGAAATGATGCCGAATCTCTATATGCTTTGTTTTAGAATGGTAGACAGGATTCTTGACAACACAAATGGCACTCTCATTATCAACATGAATCTTTGTCTGCATAAAATTGTATCCATAATCTAACATCTGATTTTGGATCCAAAGCACTTGACCACAGCAGTGAGAAGCAGCAATATATTCAGCTTTAGTAGTTGAATTAGCCACTACAGTCTGCTTTTTACATTGCCAAGAGATTAACCTTGAACCAAGAAATTGACAACCTCCTGTTGTGGATTTCCTGTCCAAACTGGCACCTGCATAGTCACTATCTGAAAAAGCTTCCAATATAAAAGGAGAGTCCTTAGGATACCAAAGGCCCAATTTGGGTCGACCTTTTAGGTATCTAAAGATCCTTTTTACTGCATATAAGTGGGAAACGTTTGGTTGAACTTGAAATCTTGAGCATGCACAAACTAAGAACATAATATATGGTCTAGAGGATGTAAGATACATCAATGACCCAATCATTGACCTATATAAATGAATATCAACATCCTCACCATCTTCATCTTTTGTCAAAGCCTTATTGGTTTCCATAGGAGTACTGGCTGTCCTTATACTAGAAAAACCAAATTTCTTTAAGATTTCACCGACATACTTGTCCTGACTAATGAACATCCCATCCTCTTTCTGCTTGACTTGTAAACCCAAGAAGAAAGTGAGCTCTCCCATTGAACTCATCTAGAACCTTTTGTGCATTATCTGCTCAAAATCTATACACAAAGACCTTTTAGTGGAACCAAAGATGATGTCATATACATATACTTGTACCAGTAGAATATCATCCTTGACTCTTTTTATAAATAAAGTCTTGTCAATTTGACCTTTGTAGAATCCATTGTCCAGCAGATAGGTAGAGAGGGTCTCATACCAAGCTCTAGGAGCTTGGTGTAGACCATATAAGGCTTTCTCCACTTTGTAAACTTTGTTTGGAAATTCTGGATCTACAAAACCTGGAGGTTGGCTAACATATACCTCCTCTTCAATAGTACCATAGAGAAAGGCACTTTTAACATCCATCTGATACACAACAAAATTCATGAATGAGGCATAGGCAAAAAATAACCTGATTGCTTCAATCCTGGCAACAGGAGCAAACACCTCATCATAATCAATGCCTTCTTCTTGTTTGTATCCTTGTGCTACCAGCCTGGCTTTGTTTCTAACTACTATACCCCTTTCATCTTTCTTATTTCTATACACCCACTTTGTACCAATAGCCTTCTTGCTATAAGGTAGGTCAACTAGTGTCCAAACCTTCTGAATCTTGAACTGAAGCAGCTCTTCTTGCATTGCTTCAACCCAGCTTTCATCATCAAGGGCTTGAGCTATCTTTATGGGTTCTTGCTGAGAGAGGAAACAGGCAAATAAGCAGTTTTGGAAATCTTTGTGATTTGTCCTTTTCTGTTTTTGGATGTAGCTTATCATAGCATGTTCTCTAGAATTCTTCTTTAACATGCCCCTTGTTTGTACTGCTGACTTTGGATCTCCAATTATTTGATCTTTAGGATGAATAGAGTGTATTCTAGTTGTGGGAATAGGACTGACAACAGTTGAAGGTTTCATGATGTTGAAATCAGCCTCTGCACCTATAACTTGATCAGCAAAAGGAGAATTGTAAGTGTCCAAATCTTCATCATTAAAAGCACTGCCAAAAATGCTAGTATTTTGAACTTCACCAGTATCCTCCAAATCAGGCATGAGAGGATCATCTGGAAGATCATTGACATTAAGAGGAAAGGATCTACCAAGAGAAACAGATGATGGTCCAGCATCATTAGAAGTTCTTGGTGCACTAGCAGCATTAACTGGTGTGCTAACAGTATTAAAACTATTAGTGCTGCTGGCTTTAGTAGCCTTCCTTGAAAGATTCTGCCTATTACATTGTGCTTCAAATTCTTGTCTAACAAAATCTGATTGCTTTGTAGCCTCCTTCTCTTTATCCATCATCTTATCAAGAACATTCTTCAAGGCTTGTTCATTCTCACTTCTTGGTTTTTGTACAGGAGATTCACCAGCAGAAAGCACTTGTGTATAATCCACTGCACTTATACACCATTAACCTCCCTTGAAACCATGCAGCTACAAATTTAGAAGTCCAATGCTAGCGATTAAATAGTTGAACCTGCTAACATCAAATCCTTTTGTCAATAAAATCCCTACATTATTGTCTGTAGGATTCTTAAGACCACCTGAAATAATCTCTTCTCATAAGAATCCCTGATAAAATGGTGCTTAATCTCTATGTGCTTGTTATTAGCGTAAAACACTGGATTCTTTCAAATACAAATGGCACTTTCATTATCAATCTATACTATGTTCATGAAGTTGAATCCATAATCAAGCATTTGATTTTGAATCCATAACACCTGTCCACAGCAATTTATAGCTGCAACATATTCTGCTTTAGTAGTGGAGTTTGCAACTATTGTTTGCTTTTTACATTGCCATGAAATTAATCTCTTGCCAATAAATTAACAACCCCCTGTTGTGAATTTCCTGTCAAGACTAGCACCAACATAGTCACTATCTGAAAAGGCTTCCAAGTCAAATGATGAATCTTTAGGATACCAAAGGCCCAATTTAGGTTGACTTTTCAAGTATCTAAAGATCCTTTTCACAACATGAAGATGTGAGGTTTTAGGTGTAACTTGGAACCTTGCACAAGCACAAACAGCAAAAGTTATGTCTGGTCTAGAAGCTATTAGGTACATCAATGATCCAATCATTGATCTGTATAAATGAACATCCACACTATCAGCTTCTTCATCCTTGACAAATGCCTTGTTAGGTTCCATAGGAGTGCTTGCTGTCTTCACAGTGGCAAAATCAAACTTCTTCAATATTTTAGCCACATATTTGTCTTGGCTAATAAAGATTCCATCCTCTTTCTGTTGTACTTACAGACCTAAGAAGAAAGTGAGTTCCCCCATAGAACTCATTTGGAATCTTTTGTGCATCAAACCTTCAAACTCATCACATAAAGACTTCTTTGTGGACCCAAAGATGATATCATCAACATACACCTGTAGAACAAGATATCACCTTGTCCTTCGTGGTGAAACAAAGTCTTAATCTGAATGCGCTCATCAAAAACAATTTTCAACTAAGTAGGTAGACAAGGTCTCATACCAGGCTCTAGGAGCTTGATGTAGACCATATAAAGCTTTTTCTACCTTATACACTTTGTCGGGAAACTGTGGATCTTCAAAACTAGGAGGTTGGCAAACATATACCTCCTCTTCAATAGTACCATATAATAAGGCACTCTTCACATTCATCTGGTACACAATGAACCCCATAAATGATGCATAGGCCAAAAATAACCTGATTGCTTCTATCCAGCAACAAGCAAAAACCTCATCAGAAATAATGCCTCTTAATAGGGTGTAAACCTTGTACAATCCATCACTTACCTTGTTTCTAATGACAAACTTGCCTCTCTTATCTTTCTTGTTTCTAAAAGACCCATTTGGTTCCATGGCCCTCATTAGCCAATAGGTATATAACCAGTTTCCAAACCTTCTGAGTTTGGAAATTTGTAGAAGCACCTCTGCATTTGCTCTATCCACTTAGATCTTTCCCAGAGCTTGAATTACTTTCTTGGGTTCATTTTGAGAGAGAAAACAGGCAAATAAGCAATTTTGATAATCTTTGTGATTTGTTTACCTTTGCTTATTAATGTAACTAACCATAGCATGTTCATCAAAAATCTTGGTCATTCTCCTTGTTTGAATAGCTGAGTTAAGTCTTCGATGATCTGGTCTTTAGGATGATCCTTGTCAATTCTGGTTGTAGGAATAGGACTGACATTCATGGTTGTTTCCAAGTTGTTTAGGTCAGCTTCTGCACCCATATCTTCATCATCATAAGCATTACCAAAAATTCTAGTATCATCAATTGAAAACACATTTAGAACATCTGGAAGAGTAAATGCATTTTTGAAAGGAGAAAATTATTCAAATAGATGTTCCTCAGAAGTTCTAGCAGCATTAACTGGTGATGATGGAGCATCATTAATAAAAGATGGTCCAGCAGTACTAACAGGTGTACTAACAGTATTAATACTATTAGTGTTGTTAGGATGTACAATCTGCTTTTCTTGTTGAAGTAGCCTTTCAAACTTACTTCTTGTGGCTTGATCATCCTCCCCATCTTTATCTGAAGCTCCACTTATATTCACTTATGTAGGCTTCATTTCAGAATCTTCTTTACTATCCTTAGGACCTTGAGAGATTAATGGATCAGTTGTGCAGAAAGGTATTAGGATGTATTCTTGTTCAGGTTCTGTCTTCTTCTTAGCTTGACCTGTAACAATGTTATCTCTAGTTCCTGCAATACCATTAGTTTGATTTCCTGCAACAACTGGCACATAGTTCATAGATATTATCAAAGAATCAACATCAAAAAGCCAGTCTGATCCATTTCCTGTCACATTAAGTGTATTTTCAAGAAATCTAACGTTTAAGGTCTCTTTAACTATCTTGGTCCTCTTGTTAAATACTCTCATAACCTTGTTAACCACAGAGTACCCAACAAAAAATCCCTCATCAGCTTTTCCATCAAACTTGTCTAGATGTTCCCTGGTATTTAAGATGGTAACATGACACCCAAAAGGTTTCATGAAGTCTATCAATGAGGTTCTTCCACGAATAATTTCATAAGGTGTTTTGGTATGAGGCTTAATGACTAAGACCCTATTTAGCACATAGCAAGCAGTATTAACTGCTTCAGCCCAAAAGGTGGTTGGCAACTTAGAGTCAACTAACATAGTTCTTGCAACTTCTATCAGTGTTTTATTCCTCTTTTGAGCAACACCATTCTGCTGAGGAGTCCTAGCAACACTGAATTCCCTCTTAATACCCTTCATTTCACAGAACTGATTCATTACACTATTTTTGAACTCAGATCCATTGTCACTTTAGATAACTTTTACTTTGTAGTCTAGTTAATTTTCTATTTCAATTATGAAGGTCTTTAATATCCCACTAGTTTCATCCTTAGTGGCCAAAAAGAATACCCAAGAAAATCTACTAAAGTCATCAGTGACAACCAGGCAATAAGAATTTTTCATTAAACTCTTAATATTTATAGGACCAAATAGATCCATATGAAGCATATGTAAGGGTTTACTGATTGAGTTCATAAGTTTGGCCTTACAGGAGGCTTTGTATTGCTTTCCTTTCTGACAAGCAACACAAGAATGGTCATTTTCAAAAATCTTTAAAGGCAATCCTCTAACAAGGTTTCTCCTCACAAGTTTGTTCATGTTTTTAAAGTTTATGTGACCAAGCCTCCTATGACATAAATTAGATTCATAAATTATGGCCTTGGCAAAGAGTCAAGTTAAACCTTTAGTGGGAACAACACTCTTTAGGTCAACACTATAAATGTTATCCTTCTTGGAACTCTCAGCAAGACTTGACTTTCATCAAGTAGCTTAAAGTCTGAAGATAAGACAAGACATTCAGTGTCAGTAAAAAGAACATTATTCTTTTTGTCATAAATTTGTGACACACTAAACAAGTTATACTTAAGCTCCTTACAAAAATACACAACATTATCAAAATCTAATGTTCCTGTTTGATTTTACCTTTTTCCAGAAATTCTACTTTTAAAACCATCACTAAAGGAAACAAAACCACATCCAATTCTTCATTATTCAGTAAGATAGCATTTGTTTCCAGTCATGTGCCTAGAGCAACCACTATCAATAACTCATTTTTCCTTGTACTCCTTCTGCTGTGGGTTACCCTGCACATAAAATAAGAGAATTAGACTCTTTTGGGGATCCAAGCCATTATAAACTTGGATCTGCCTCGTGCATCAATGTAAGAATATTTCTTGAAAGTATTTGATGCACTATTGTTTTTGGCTTTCCAAACCCAGCATAATGAGGCCTTAACAGTATTAACCCCTTTTCCTTTGTTTTCACTTACTACTGCTATATCCCTAGCAGTAGTATCTTTTACCCTGACAATATTAACCTTTTTATTAAAAATACTATTTTTGTTTGCTGAATACTTGTTAAATGGCTTTGTGACTTGTGCATATCCCTTTTTGTAAGCCTTTGATATTGGTCTAGGATGACTCACAGTTGTTTTTGAGCCAGCAGTCTTAACTGGTCTGACAACAATATTAACACTTGCACCAGCAGTATTAATTTTGCCAGACCTGGTTAATACTGTTTGCGGAACAAATCTTCTATTAGGGTAAGGGTGAGTCATTTTATTAGCAAAGTTCTTGTGATTCACCCTACTTGAGTTGTTCCACACTGGTCTTATAACTCTTTTATCACACACATAATGAAGATGCTCAAAACTACCACAAATAAAACACGCTTTATTAATCATTTTAAAGTCACTTCCTAGTCTTGGGGACATAAGATTGTTCTAGTTTCTTTGGTTCCCTCTAGGATAGTGTTTGTTTTGTTTAGGTATTTCTACCTTCTCTACTATTTCCCTAGCAGACTTAACTAATTTTATCTTTTCAGTGCTAGGTCTAACAGTTTTATCCACAACATTAGGTATAATTCTACCTCACTATCATCATCAGAAATTCCAATCTTCAATGACTGGAGGTCTAAAGCTGTTCTTCCTAATAGTTTTAGGTTCTACTGCATCACATTTATGTTTTACATCAGACGACTCCATGTTTGACTCAACTTTCTTAACATTACTAGGTGTAACAACAGTAATAACATCTATATTCTCACTTTTAACTATTTCATCCATAAACATTAGATCAGGTTTGGAGGGAATGAAATTCCCTGTATAAGGTAGGGGAACTGCATGATATCCCTTATCAGATTTGGACTTATTATACTCCTGATTTTCTAATATTACAGATGAATTCACAAAACTTTCTATTGCAGGAGAAGCTGCATTATATCCTAGTCCTGTTTTAAACTTGTCACATACTTGACTTTTCCCGAAATTGTTCAAAGATTAGACTGAAATTTTGAAACTTCTCTAATGTTTAGTTTTAACTCATCTCTCTTTTTTTCTGCTTTTTCCAATTTCTTTTTGTTTTCAACTAAAGCATTATTACTTAGTTTAACTTCAAAGTTTAAAACATTAATGCTCTCTTCAAACACAGCCTCATTTTTTGTTAGGATCACATAAATGGACCCGAACAAAGAAGCTTCGGTCACTCGAAGATACAAGACAAAAGTCTAGCTCGTTAGTTGGTTAATTAATTAATGTTTATTAATGTAATTGGGCTGACAAAGAAAAAGCCTGAAAAGCCCAACAAAAGCCTAGAATGGGCAGAACCTTGTTAGTATAAATACACCTAGTTTAGTCAAAATTAGGTTAGACAATATAGCTAGTCAATATTATTATTAGGGTTTCTAGCCACCAAAAGGTTTTTCTTTTCAATCATCAATAAAGTCTTTATTTTCCTGCATCTTGATTCTTCACATCATTGTTAAGGTTTGTATGAATGATCATGGAACCTACAATTGGTATCAAGAGCCTACAAGATTGATGAATTGATTTGGTTTGTTATTTTTTTTCTTGATTTCGAAAAAAAAGAGGGTTTTGATTTCTTTGTTTTGATTATTGATACTTGATTCAAAGATGGTTTATGTTTAATCTAATATCAATCAAACCATCTTGTTAGCAATCAACATCTCTTATTTTCTTTTGTTCATTTTTTTTGTTCGATTTGATTAAAAAAAAGGAGTCGAGATTTTTTTTCTTTCTTGTTGAGTTACAGAAGCTAATCATTGTTAAGGTTGTTCGTGTTGTTAAGCAAGAAAAAGGTCTTTGGATTCGTGTTTTGTGTCCACCGAACGAGCAAAAGGATTTGACGATCAAACGAGTTCAAGTCTTCAAGCATCGAACGAGTTTAGTCTTTGTGAACCGAACTAGTGGAATTCAAGGTTGGATCGATCGAGTGGAAATCAAGGTGGATCGAACCAGTTAAATCTTGTGTGGAGAACGAGAGGATGAAAAGGACAATAGAACAAGGGATAGGAACAAGCAAACCCCTTGGTGAACCGAACTAGTGGCATTCAAGGTTGGACCAACGAGTGGAATTCTTGCTAGGACCGAACGAGTGGAAAACAAGGAGGATCGAACAAGCAAACCCCTTGGTGAACCGAACTAGTGGCATTCAAGGTTGGACCGAACGAGTGGAATTCAAGGACCGAATGAGTGGAATTAAAGGTGGACGATACAATCTCACACCATGAAGACGATCGAGTGAAAGTTTCAAGGACCGATCTAGAAAAAATCCTTGAGGACCGAACGTACAAAAGTCTAGAGGGAACCGATCTAGCATTATTTCTAGTGGGGTTCGAACGAGCTCAACCCTCAAGGGACCGAACGAGTTTAGGACTTGAGAGCCGTACAAACTAGATTTCTAGTTAAACCAGATTTTACGAGTGTACAAACCCAAATAATCAAACATCAACAAAAAAACATAAACACAAATCAAACAAATCAACAATCACTTGCGATCCGTTCATTCATACTTAAATTAAAATGGGATCCAATGAAGAAACAAATGCAGCAGGTACCGATACTCGTCCACCTATGTTGGTTGAGAGTGACTACGATTCTTGGAAGAGAAATAATTTTTCGTATACACAGTAATACGAGGCAAACCCAATGGCAAGCGGATATGGATAATCTCAGAAAGGAACTACACCTCCACCCTATGATCACTGATCTCCACCTAATCTGGATTCTATTGTTGTGCCCGCACCGAGGTAGAATAATTGTTCTGATTCAAATGAAGTGGAGACATTTACTTGGAGATGGAGTGTACTCAAGCTGAAATCATCTTAGTCAAGGTCTTCCCAGACACATCTTCAACAACCTAATCAAACAGCACTCAAAGGAGATTTGGGATAATGTGAGTTGCTTAGGCAAAGGATCAGGTAGACTCTTCAACAAAAAAAGAATGAAGATCTGTTTGATGAGTACGAACGCTTTCGTGCTATTGGAAACCGAATCAATTCATGACTACCCTTTGTGCGTTTAACAAGCTTGTGAATGACATGTAGATTACTCAGCTCAACATTCCAACTATCAGATGAACACTAAATTTGTCAACAATCTTCCAGCCTATTGGGGTAAGTATGTGACTAATGTCAAACAGAACATGGATATCTCAACCACACCTTATGTTCAGATCTATACTCATCTCAAAGCCTACGAGCCTCATGCCAAAAAGACTCTCAAGAAACAGGAGCAGTCTACAAGTATTGTTGATCCACTGGCCTATGTTGCTCACACCACATCTGCACCTGCTATCTCTTCACCCTCAACTCCTAGTCGTCAACCTACTGCTAAGTCTGATTGACGCTTTGTTGGCCACGATGACTCAGATTGCTAATATCTTAAGGGTTTCCAAAAAGCAGTTTCCAACCACCACAACAGCTCCGGACTTCCTCCAACTCAGGACTAATGCTACGGTTGCATGATGGTACATTGTTACTGAACAGTTAGAGGAAGCTCCTGTAATAATGATATACAGGTACTCGAGGAAGAAGGTGGATATGTTAAACTGCAAGAGGAGAAGGAAATGTTGCTAGGAGTGTAAAGAACCAGGATGATGGACTCACAGTACTTCAAAGATAAAGCTTTACTGATGGAAGCTAAAGAGAAAGGAGAGTTGTTAGATGCTGAGTTGAGCATTCCTAGCTGACTGTGAATGCACCGCTCTTATGATCAACCTCAGGCATCTGACTACAACAACATGTTTCAAGCCAATCATGAGGATGCGTATGATTCAGACGTGGATGAAGGCCCTAATGCTGTTCTCGCTTTCATGGCCAACTTATCATCCACTGGTGCAACCAACAATGCAGTCAATGAGGTACACTCCAATGACAATCAAATCTTTGATATGAGGATTATCAGTTAAGTCTGAGATGCCACCGGAATAAGAACATTTAGACTCTCGATGCTAGACTGAGATGATGACAATACGCATCCCGGTATCATCAGTTATCTTTCTTGACACCGAAGCCCAATATGATCCAACTAAGGTATCTGCCCCCCCCCCCCCCCCCCCCCCCCCCCCCCCCCCTTTTGTTTTTGGACACATCTAATAAAGTATCTATGATTTTCATTTAAACTGACTTGCAAACCCAACTAGACGGACTGCTAAGGTTAACCAAGAAAAATGTTTGGAAATTTGAGACCTTAAAAAGTGAAGCTTCTTCATAGCAGCAAGATAATATGTGTTAGATACCCACCAAGGTCAAACTGTTCTTGAAAATAAAGTTAGACAGGAACAGCCTAGTGATTCGCGTAATAAGCGTACGCTGAACTTGTGACAAGAAAACGATTTGCTTAAATCCACTCTTTCAGGAATAAGAAAAATTCAATTGCATTTTTTACAATCTAAAAGGAAAGATTTATATCTGAGAAAAGGAAACTAGCAGATAGTATATCCTAGATGAAATAGTGTGTTAAAACGCTAACAACTAAGTTGCAAGAGACATGTTGCAAAGATTTTAACATGCAACACAAACTTTTCCCATGCTTTCAAAAGAAAACCTAAAAATCGGCAACGATGACTTGCACAAGGACATCCTAGGCACTCGCAACCCAGGTCTAGGTTATATGGCCAAGCGTGCTCAACCTGTCTTGTACGATGCTGATACCTTTTTGCATCCCGCCCACCATCCTGTTAGCATATGGGATAGTGAAGATGTCTTGGTACACCAAGTGGTTAGCCTGAATAGTTGAATGAAAAAACCAGGAAAGTTTGACCGCATACGACTTCTATGACTAGCTTAATGCCTTATGTTCGTTCCTAGAAGGGAACTATCTGGAGTCAGGTGTATATGGTTTCTGCAAACGAATTTGCTAGTTAAGCTGTAAAACCATCATCACATGCTATCCTTTTGTTCATAAAAGTCCACCTCCATGTAAGAACTGGCCAATCTTCAAAAAAGTTAATGTTGTTTTTCAATTCAATTTAAAGGTATCATAAAAGAAAGAACATCACAAAAACCAGACTATGTTTCTGGGAATGGTTGTTAAGATTATGCAAAACAGTTTGTGAACAAACAACTGTACCATTTCTTCGACCCATTTCAAAAAACTTATCCAAGCTGCTAATGCTACACTTTTTCTAAGAAGTAAAAGATTTTGAAAGATTTTTGATGACTCTGGATGCGGAGTATAAACAATGTGTTCTTGATACCCAAGAACCTGGACCATAGAGAAAAAAAGCTTTTATCAAAATTGAATGCTTAATTGCCTGAATGTTTAGAAAAAGTTATCTGCTCTATTGTGCTTACGTTGATATTGTTTGTGCCCCTAGTTCGAATTGCCTTTGCAAAGATCTTAGATCTGCATGTGATAGGGAACACACTAAAGTTCTTGAACTTGAAGCTGAAGTTTTAAAACAACAAAAGATGGTCATTGAATCTGAGAAACGTAACTCTCATTTACAAAAGACCCATATTGATTTACAACTTAAATTTCAAAACTATAAACAGTGCATAGACACTTCTAGTGCCTCCAATGCAATTTTTGAAATTAACAAGTTAAGAAAACAGCTTCAAGGGAAAGATGACACTATCAGGAATTTAGATGCTCAGATCAACATCATGAAGGTGTTGAATGTAGGTTCCACTGAAGGTAGTTGTGACCAACAGGCATTAGAAACTGACAGAATTCAGTTGAAAGATACGATTACCTCCCTTAGGATTCAGCTAGATGGCCTTAAGGTAGAAAACGTGAGTCTGCAAAGACGGTATGATGAACTGTCAAAGGCGAATACTCACTCACGTACTGCGTACACTGAAAAGCTTAGTGCTTACTGCTGAAAATTACCAAGCTGAAAGACCCAAGGTGACTGGTAAACAAGTAGTGGACCTTCAAAACCTCTGAGAACCCAAAGTACTTGCTTCAGGGATTGTATAACAACAGTTCAAAAGTCATTCCACCTCCAAAGGAGCCAATGGGTAAACAACCCCGTTGCCTAAGAAAAAGCAAGTTTACTTTTCAGGAACCTCCCTGGACTTCAATAGACCCACCAGAAACCACCAGTGCAAACAAAACAAAAAAAGATAAATGTTCTGTGAATTTGTTACAAGAACCAAGCCTGCCACTGATTCTCGCATAACCTATGCCAAAAAGAGCCAGACTCGAAACCCATCGTATCTTGCCCAGTACAAGTGTGATCGCGAGGTGAGCAGAGTCTACAATGAAGTTGAATGTTGTTGATCATATCTGTTTGTGAATTCGTTCTTTGAGTCTGTGAATACAAAACCCCCCATGCCAAACATAGTGTGAATCATATAAGATAGGTTTGCGGAAAGCAACCAGTAAATCTAATGTTAAGCCTCAGTGGAAACCCACTGGACGACATTTTGTGTTGTATGATAAACTGTCCTTTAACTAGGATAATGGAACCCATTGTTGAGCCTTTAGAACTTACCCCGAGCGTTAGTTCTAGTTCCAAAGTTACTATGATCTCTAGGTTCCCTGATTGCAAACTTAGTGATCGAAAGGCTGGTTCCAAGGGGATATCTGGTATTTTTGAATGGAAGCATGGTCATCCTTTAATATTTTTGGTTTATAAAAAATTAAGATAAATGGCTTGCAGTTATTATCAGACTGTTAACACGTCTTCCAGAGATTTAGTGTTACGTTTCAGTGCATTATTTCTATACAGACAAGAAGTTGTTATGCCCCGATCCATTTTTTCATAAACTACTTGTTTTATCAAAAAATGTTCGGGTTAACCAAATCAAACATTGAAACGGGTCATTGTTTGAGGGGAGATTCTGGTATTAACAGTTGTTGCAGGTCAAATAAGGAGTACTGTTGTGATTCTATTGCTGAAAGATTGAACACGACCAACCGCCTACATGGTTAAAGACTGATTGCAGTATCATTCCTGTTCTGGGTTTCTAAAGGTCTTTTTTTTTCAATTGCTCACTAGATATTTGTGCTTATTTACCTCACCTCATAACTTTGAGGGGGAGATTGATTACATTTAGTTCCATTCTAGATCCAAAAACCAGTCCAAGTTATCATACTTTTGATCGGGGTAGAAAATGTGACTTAAACATGTATAAACGAATAATTAATGATTCGATTGTTTCTAAAATGCTAAGTCATATCCATGCATGTGCTAAAAAATCTTTCGATTATCGAGCAAATGTGTAGGGGGAGCATAAGTGTTTATATGATCAAAAAGTCAAGGTACCAAACGTTTGTGTTATACTCACGTATCTTGATAATATGTCAAAGAATCTTTGTTTCTTGTTCGTGAAATTGATCTTATGGAATGCTGAGGAAAAGAGATGTTGTACCACCAGGGTATTCGTATGAATGTCATGCCTGGTTTCGGACTTGCGCCCAATAGTGAAGCTGGTTTTCACATAAATGTACTTGTCAGATTTGTTTTCACAAGGCACTTATATCTTTCGGGATATATTTCAAAAAACATCATCAGATGCATTCTGATTTAAACTTTCGTTTGTGCCCTCAAACTAATTTTATTAGCACATCGAATGTTTTTCAAAACCCCATTTTTGCCAAAGGCTTCTACAGGTACTTTATTGTATTAAGAATAAAAACGCTAAAAAAGGAATTGTACGGAATAGTCAGCAGATAGTAATGTACTGAATCACTCTTTACCATTCTATTTAGTAGGAAAATTAACTTATGTGTTGTAGTCTTCGGACATCTGGTCTAGGAGAACGGCGAACATTAGGGAAATGATACTTAGGTTATTAGAGGAACTAGCTTGTCTCGTGCCGGAAAACTGTCATGAGGTTCTTTTAATGAATCTTTCTGATCACAGGTGGCAGTATTCATACTGTAATCATTGTTCATCACGGCATCAGAGGTTAATGTAAACAACCAAGATTGAGTATCGTTTATTACTCGGTCCTTCAAAATATAAAACCTTTGTGTGTTCACAAAATGTTTTTTCTTAGAACCACATTTTGTGGATTTTACATAACAAAATATTTTTGTTGGGACTAAATTGGTTATATAGCGAATGATGACTCGAAAGTATCACGATGCAAGAATTGCTCTATCCCTACTACATATTTGAAGAAATCATGAAAGTCTACATACAAAGCTTCGCACCAATCTCTGAAAATCAATGTCTTCTTCAAATGCTACACGTTATGGGATTAGAAGAAGAACTCATCAAAGGATTTCCAGATTCCAACAGATATGAGCTGTGGACTAAAGATAGCGAATGGCAAAGTCAAAGTGAAAGAAGATCACAAAGTAATTCAGAGTAGTAAAGCTTAAAATACAAGTCAAAGATCAAAGATCAGTCATCACATCAAGTTTGAAGATCATGTCAAGGTGTTAAAGATTGAATTACCAAAGAACAACAAGTGAAGTAACCCTGTCATCAACGTGCTAAAGAGACAAGCAGAGTGAGCTTAAACAACTTCTCATGACCTCATCTAGGGGGAGATTGTTAGGATCACATAAATGGACCCGAACAAAGAAGCTTCGGTCACTCGAAGATACAAGACAAAAGTCTAGCTCGTTAGTTGGTTAATTAATTAATGTTTATTAATGTAATTGGGCTGACAAAGAAAAAGCCTGAAAGCCAACAAAAGCCTTGAATGGCAGAACTTGTTAGGTTTAAATTACACCTAGTTTAGTCAAAATTAGGTTAGACATTATAGCTAGTCATTATTATATTGTTAGGGTTTCTAGCCACCAAAAAGAGGTTTTCTTTCAATCATCAATAAAGTCTTTATTTTCCTGCATCTTGATTCTGCAATCATTGTTAGGTTGTGTATGAATGATCATGGTTCTTCAAACACAGCCTCATTTTTCTTATAGTGAAGTAGTCTAGCTTCTACTGATTCTAAACCTGCTTTATAAGATACTAAATTAAATTAAGACTTTTTGTAATCTAAAGACAAATTATCATATTGTTTTTTGAGAGTAGCATAAGCTTTTACACATGATTTAGAACAAGAATCTGAATTGGAAGAACTTCCTAAAGATGTAAATGCTATTAATGCAAAGTTTGTAGGATGCTCTTCTTCAGCTTGGTAGCTATAATCGTACCCTCCAATTCCATCTTGAGCAACCAAGGCATTTTTAGTGGGAGTTTCTACTATCACAGTTCTTCTATTAATCTATCTTCCTCTGTTTTCCTGATTTCTAGGAGCTCTACATTCTCTTGCAAAGTGACCATATTTATGATAATTGTAGCACTCCACTTTAGACCTATCAAATCTAACTCTTTGACCATTTACATCCAGCTTTCTGCCTGTCCTCTTGATGAATCTCCTAGCTCTAATTGTCAGCATTGCCATCTCCCATTGTAAATCTATTTCTTCTAGATCATCAGGATCAATTTGTTCTAGATCCTCTTGTGCAAGTTAAGGAGAATTAGGCTGACTAACTAGGAAAGCACAGATCACAGCATCACTAAGGTTATCTCCAGATGCATGATTACTTTGAGTCTGAGCAGCACTAACTCCATAAGCAGTGTTATCTGCTTCATTTATGCCGCTTTTGCTGTTAGTGCTGTTGGAGGACACAAAAGCCACATTTTGTGGATTTTGACTTGCACTTGATGATCCTGAGATTTCAGGTTCATATATCTTCAAGTTGTTGTATAAGTCATCCAAACTGATGGTCTTTATTTCCTGTTTGTTCCTCCAGATCAAAGCATGAGTCTTCCATTCAGATGGAAGACTTCTTAACAGTTTGAAGTTTATGTCCTCTTGTGTAATAACTTTGCCTTGAATCAACAACCGACTAATAAGTTTTTGTAACCTATTAAAAGTTTGATCCATTGTCTCTGAACTTAATCCTGCAAAGTTCTCATATTGTTGCTTGAGAAGAGTTCTCTGAACTTTCTTGGATTCCTTGTTTCCTCCATACCTCTTCTTAATGGCTTCCATTTGCAATTTTGCATCTTTATATGAATGTAACTTCAGTTGATCCTTATTTGGGAGTGCCATCAACAGAGTTCCTCTAGCTTTCATCTCATTCCTCCTGTCCTGCTTTTCTTCTGTAGTAGTAGGTTTATATTCCTGCTCAGTTTCTCCAACAGTTCTCTTCAGCACTTTGTTACCATTTTGAATTACTTCCTAGAGGGAGTAACCAGTCATGAGAAAGTATTTTTCTATCCTCATTAACCAGAGATCATAATCCCCTGGGTTGAGGATAGGGAGTTTTGCAGTCAGAGTTGTAGAATTAGTTCCTGTCTCCATCTTATCATTGAGAATTAGATCTTGTATGTGTTGTTGGTTTCTTCTTATTCAAAGCTTCGCAACAAGCTCTGATACCACTTGTTGATCCTAATAAACAGATCTTGAACTCCTTAGCTTGATGTAAGGTTTAGTATCCTTGGATAAATCCAAAGGCACTAAGATTGAAACTTTGAGTGTATGATATAAACTATGCGGAATCTAGTTTATACCACTAAGAAGAATAACAGTAAGGAATGTTTAACACACATAAATATAACTAAAACAATAAGCTCCAATATATTAATACGAACACTCTTTCACAGTGTCAGGGTTTACAACCTTGAACCTATGAAAAACTATGAAAGACTGATATATCTTGATATATGCCTTAGGGTTCCTTTTATACACCAAGGAAACCCTAATGGGCTTACAAAACGCGTATAATGATAATGCATATCTATTCCTAATTTAACTCATGCATATCATAATAGCAGTACTAACTATACAAGACTAACAACACTAAGTATTAACTAACAGTACTAACTATACTGGCAGTACTAACAATGTACTGGCAGCACTAACTATTATAGCTAGCAGTACTAATAACTTAGACTATTTTCTTTAAACTTCAACAGCAGCACAATCTTGAACCAGCAGTATTAACTTCCAAAACTAACAGTAGTAACTTCAGAAGCCTTTAATTCCCAACAATCCTCCCCTAAACTTGATATTCACCTTGTTAATCATCAAGTTTCTTTAGTATCAGCATCTTGATCATCAGGAGGATGTATCCAAACACTCTTCTACTTCTGAAGTTGTGATCTTGTAAATCTGAGAAGCTCAAATGCCATCTCACTTTCATAATCAACCTCTAGTCTTCTATTTAGCATCGTTGAAAGCATTTATTGAGTTAGAGGATATTTCTTCTCAATCATCATGTGAATAGCAAATCCAGTATTCATCAACAGTACATAAACTCCACATGAGTCAAACAATCTTCATCTTATCAAGTTGTAGTTCTGTTGATTCTTCCATATTTCATCTTCTTCATTAGGCTCAAATAAGGTCTTCAGATCTCCCCAAAGTAACAAGTCATATCCTTCTGGACTTGTTGTATTATTAATTTCAAGATTTCTTACTATATATATAATATAAATATAAATATATAATAAGTAGTCGTAAAATATCAATAATAAGAATTCCGTAAGGCTTTTTAAAGAAAATTTTTACTTTTGACCAAAGTAAAATCCCTAAAAACCTTCCCGGGTCGTGTCCCGACGAGGTGCAAATTTGAAAATCGAGGTAATGTTTGTTAAACAATGGTTGAAAATCACAAATATGATTAGGTTTTCTATTTCTATAACTAAAATGCTAAAACAAGTAAAGGCACACAAAAAACGATTAGCAATTAAAGCTAAAACACTAAAAATGATAACGGGATTCAAATCCCGTTCTTTAAAAAATCAAATTCTAAAATTTTAACCCTACAAATGAAAATTTAATTTTTATAAATCCTAAATGATAAAAGAAAATTTAGTTTAAATATAAAAAATTAATTAAAAATATTAAACTAATTTAGAAAATTCTGAAAAATTTGTGAAAAATACTTTGCACTAAGCTAAATCTAAAACAAATAAGTTTGGTTCAACAACTTATTGAAATAAGCTCGAAATAAGCAGAAAAGGGCTTATAACTAAAGAGGAGAAAACGTGTATAAAAGAAAAGTGTGTGGAGACTATAACGAAAAAGTCCCAAGGGCAGGATAGTTGTGTGGTGTGGTGTGTAAAGCGTTGGTTGAGTGAGGGAGAGGTCTCAGGTTCGAGCCTTGCTCACCTTGACTTCTCCTTCACTCCCAATGTTTTTATTTTTGCAAATTTTTTTTATGAAAAAGCTTAAGGACCTAAAAATAAGCAACTTTTGTAAAATGATTTTTTATAAAAACCTAGAATAAGCTAGAAATAAGCTCTTAAAAGTGACAGTACTTGGCTTTTTACACTAAGACTTGAAGCCTAACTGTTAAGCATTTTTTTGACTTAAAAAGCTAATAAAAAAGCAAATAAGCTAACAACAGGCAATAAGCAATACCTAATGAGTACAATGGAACAAAAATAAACAAATAAGATGACCTAAACTAAGCTTAAAATGACAGAATTACCTAAAGGCTTTTAAACTTAAATTTTAAACTAAAAGTGCTAATAAGCTCAAACCTAAGTCAAACAAGCTAAAAGGGCTTAAACCTATCATAATAAGTAAATCTAAACACAACTAAAGCAAATCCAATAAGCCAATAAGCTTAGAAAAAGCTTAACAGGTTTAAAACTTAACTAGCAGACTTAACTAACCACCTAAATAGATTTTTAAGAGTTTTAAAACCTAAATTAAGCTACTATAAGCTACTTCTAAAAGCTAAAAATGCAAATATTTAAAGATTACTATACCTAAACAAGTTCCAATCCTAAAAACACAACCTTAAATAGATTAATAGCAAGAAAAATAATGATCTTGAAAACTGGTTACAAAAGCTAAGGTGTTTTTTCAGATTCTTGCAGCCTCAAATTTAGCTTATTAAATAATCTCTAAACCTTAAATCAAGTTCACAAACTTAAAGTTCATATGTTAAACTAATTGTGCTCAAAATTTCAGACCTTAAAACACTAATTTGCTTATCTAAATCTTGATCTAAAAATGGGGTGTCCAAACTGAGTTTATGACAGATTTTATCAAAGTGGGTAAAAATGAGAAAAACTCAAAACCAATGCATAAAACACTTAAACCAAATATTGAACATGTTTTAGAGTATAAAGTGAACTTGAAACAACAACTTTTAAGTATCAAACCTCAAAGTCAAAGAAATCAAGTCCTAAACTGAATTTACCATCACAGATTCAAATTTTACTTGTGAAAACTTGAGTTTGGGTCTAAACTTGACCCAAACTTGTATAAACTTGTTTTAAACTACTTTTAAGACAGATTCAAAGCAACCAAAGTGCAAGAACCACTAGCAGTACAAACTTGAGTTTAGTATTGCTCTTGATCCAAACACCCCTTTAAGTATGCAAATGCCATTTTAAACTTAAAAACTTAAGATTCAATGAAAAAACTTCAAATACCAGATTTTAGATAGCTTCTAATACACCTAATGAACAAGTTTTAACCATTAAATAAGCCAGACCAATAAGCTACACCATTGTGCTACTTTAAGAGCTATTTGAGACAGATTTGAACTAGAATTTGCACAAATGAAATTCAAACTACAAACTAAGCAACAATAGCACTAAACATGATAGACAAACATAAATAAGCAGATAGGCACAATAATAAGCAAAATAAGCTATAAGCAGACAAAAATTGTAAAATAGAACTCACATGTTAGCCTTTGCTTTTGGTTAAGACTTTTAACACCAAAACAGTGCCGAAACCACCCTATAGCTTATCCACATAAGCACTAACCCATGGCCTACCATTATGCACCATGCTCTAGATTTCTTGAACAAATTTTAAGTGATTTTGTGAACGAGTTCTTAAACAACAAGAAACTAGGAAGTCTTTGTTGTTTAAGTGTATAAACAGCTTATAATGAAATGTTTAGAACTTAAAGAGAGCTTATAAAAGATGGTGAAAAACAATGGAACTTGAAACACATATTTTAGAACATAAAAAACTCAAACTTTCATTAAACTTAAAAAGATTACAAGACTTGAAATTTAAAAGACAATAAGTAAAACATAAACAAAAGCTGTAAAGACTAACTAGATGCCTCATCAATGGCTACAAGGGTCCTATTTATAGAAGAGGATTAGGTCTTGAGTCCCTTTGAGGTGTGTTTCTTTTGTGAGAGGGTTTGCAGCTGTGCTAGTTGTGTGAGTAAGTCACCAAGTCATCTTAGCCCTTCATTTTGAGTGCTCACCAAGTCCTATCATCTTAGCCCTTGAATTCTTGTCTTCATCCCTTGGACGAATGGGAAAGCTTAGGATTGCCAAAGTGGATTTTTGGTATTGGTGAAGTGGGGTTAAGGGAAAATGAAATTTTTTGTTTTGGGGAGCAGGGTAGCAGGTTTTGGGGTGTGGGGTAGCAGGTCACGCACTGTGTGTGAGAAGATGCACAGTAGAATTGGCGAGAAGTTTGTTTTATGAAAGTTATTTATGATTTGGTAGTTTTGGTCCCTTGTCTCGTATAGTTGTGTTACACGGATCGTCCTTTGTGGTGTACATGTTTGCGGATCTAACAACTTTAGTCCCTGAAGTTGTATACTTCTATTGCAACCACAATCCTTGGGGACTAATGGTGTTAACAAATTTGGTATTGGGCTTGGTTATGTGTTTGGGCTTGTTATAAGTTAAAAGGCAATGGGCCTTTAATATATTTTTTTGGTCTTCATGTAATACCTCAATGGGCTGACCCGGCCCATTAGATGGGTGCGGGTGGGGCCATTAAGTATGCTTTGGTTTCGGCTTCGTCTTTGACTTTGACTTTGTTGGGTTGACTTTGACTTTGACGTTTTCACGCTTTTCCATTCCGTGCTTGATTTTGGCTTGATTTTTGTCCTTTAGTGAATATACGGTACATGCATAGCATAAATCATAAAACAAGCATATATTTGGCATTTTATGTTCGTTTTTTGTCAATTAAGCTCGTTTTTATAGGTAAAAGGTATGTGTAATTAAGCACATACCAAAATCCCCCATACTAAGATATTGCCGTGTCCTCACGCAAAAGTAAACACTTAAGAAAACCAAGAATCTCAATCCTCCTCGACTAATTACCTCGAAAAGTAGCTAAGCGTTTATTGAGAGGAATTAAAGAATCATTAGTTTTAAAATGCCCCGTTTTGACCATTTATAAATCTACACTTATTCTCACACATATGTATTTTTCCTTTTTCACATTTTTTTTGTACTTTTCATACTAAGCAACTAACTAGAACGTTTGACTTTCGTTATTTTTATAACTTTTCGGATCACAGAACAAGAAACACTTTAATCCTAAAATGCCCAAAAGGATAAATTCATCATTCCCGACTTTTCACTCGTCCCAAACCAAGCTCAAAAACGAAATCACCGTTAAATATAAGCTAAGATGCTAACACTACTCATACTTGTACCTTGTAAACTTTTTACTCCCGACAATTATTTCATATTATGTTAGTGTGCTTATTTCGAATTTCAACCATGGATCAACCTTTTTAAGAAAATTGCAATATTTCTATTGCTTTCCGTTCCACCCAAGAATTATGATTTTGAAGGCGAGATCATTCCATGTAGCGACTTTCTTCTCGGCACATCCCAGCCGAGACCGGCTTAGGTGACCAGGCTTTTGACACCCTACAAAGAATAGTATCGGAACTCATGGACCTTCAGTTTCAAAAATTCTTAGGCTTCCCGTTAATAAAACAATTGATTTTAGAAAAACCACAATCTTAAAACGAATTAGTCTTAGTTCAAAAGCATATTTGAATTTAAGAAAAAGATATTTCCATATATTTATTAAATCACATATATCACACTTATCATAATTATACTTTTAACAAAGGAAATCCTCGGACCTTTTAGAAGGCTGCAACATCGGTTGTGAGCCGGCAAGATGCAGCAAACTTTTATCAGTCTCGGGATTATTTGTCACTATGGGCCTTCTTTAGAAGGCTGCAACCTCGGTTGTGAGCCGGCAAGATGCAGCAAACTTTTATCAGCCCACAGTTTATAATTATTACTCATCATTATTTTATTTTTTTTTTTAATTATTTTTTTAATTTTATATTACCACGATATATAGAGAAAACTTCATTTTAGAAAATTTAAGTATAAATTTGAACTAAAATTATTGATATCATCCATACTTCAAAAATTGTTGATTTAAGTTTAATTTTCAAAAATAACACGTATTATTAGTCCGGTTAGAAGCTTATGGGAGAAAAACCCATAAACTACACTTATTAGCTCTTAAGATTTCCAACTAATCATTTTTTAGCATCTAACTCATAATTAACTCTATCATTTTTTGTTCTTCGCAAATTTAAAATCTTTAAAAAGATTCGTGAATGCTTAGTCTAAAAGTTAAGGGGCAAGCTAGAGCTAAACACACTCGATCGAGTTAAAATTTATTCTTATTCTACCCAGCAGGAAAGTCAAAAATTATGACAAAACACTTATTTTAATTTTGGAATTTTTTAAATTTTTGCACAAAATCACAATATTTTTTAAAATTTGGTGGTAAAAACAGGATTACGTGAAAACAACGGCTGCAGGCACAATCAAATCGATAGATCTCTCCCCCCATACTAGAATTGAACATTGTCCTCAATGTTTTAAGAAGGGTCTCTGCGTAAATCCTAAGCCTTTTATTAAGTATGCTTAAAGATAAACATTAGTCGATAATATTTGGATAATGGATGCCCATGATGAAGCTGAGGATGTGAAGCTCGAGTGAACGAAGGACAAAACCACGAGCACGAGAGGCTTCATAAATCCATGCAATCTTGGACAAACAACACAAAACACAAAACACGAGAAAGGAAGAGGCGAGCCTCCTCACAACACACTTATTCATTACTATTATATAATTAGGATAAGCATAGGTTGCCACCCACGAAGCGCTTGTTTAAGGTCACTAAGCTTGACCCGTCCCCGAATTTAGTTGTCCATGGGGAAGGTTTGGAGATCCAAGACAACCATTGGTGGTATGTCCCCTCCAAAGTAGTGCTTAAGTCGATGACCATTCACCTTGAAGTTTGGCCCGTCGGTTTGAGATAACTCGACGATGCCATATGGAAATACTTGGGCAACGGTGAATGGTCCAGTCCAGCGGGTCTTAAGCTTGCCCGAGAAAATCTTTAATCTAGAATTAAAGAGGAGGACTCGATCACCAACGTTGAAAATGCGGTTCTTGATCTTGGAGTCATGGATCATCTTTGTCTTCTCTTTATAGATTAAAGAGTTCTCATAGGCTTGATCACGAAGTTCATTTAATTCATTCATTTGAACTTTCTGATGATCACCCGCGGTCAAAAGGTCATAAATGCAATGCTTTAAGGCCTAGTAGATGACACGCCTTTCCGTACACTAACTTATAAGGGGTGCACCCGATGGGTGTCTTAAATACGGTACGGAAGGCCCATAATGCATCATCTAGCTTATCGGACCAAGGAGCATGGTTTTCACCTACGGTCCTCTCAAGAATACATTTCAAACCACGATTTGAAACCTCAACTTGCCCACTTGTTTGTGGGTGATACGCGGTGGAGAGACGGTAAGTAACTCCGTATTTAAGCATGACCTTTGCAAATTGGTCATTGCAAAAATGGGTACCGTGATCACTAATGATAGCACGAGGGGTCCTAAATCTTGCAAAGAGAGATTTTAAGAATTTGTAAACAACTCGGGCGTCATTGGTGGGGAGCGCTTTTGCTTCAACCCATTTTGAAAAATAATCGACGGCCACGAGTATATACTTGTTCCCTCGTGAAGACGGGAACGGTCCTATAAAATCGATGCCCCACACGTTAAAGATCTTACAAACTTAGATTGCATTTTGTGGCATTTCATCCCTTTGTGAGATTTTTCCTTGATGTTGACAAGCATCACATCGAGTGACCAAGTCATGGGCATCTTAATAAATAGTAGGCCAAAAGAAACCGGCATCAAAGACTTTCTTAGCGGTGTAGTTGGCACCATGATGTCCCCTGGTGGGTCCATTATGGCAAGCCATGAGGATATCATGGGCTTCTTGGCCAAAAACACACCGCCGAATCACTTGATCCGCACACACTTTAAACAAGTAGGGGTCGTCCCAAAAGTAGTGCTTAACATCCTTGAAAAACTTGTTCTTTTGTTGGGACGACATCCCTTTTACAACAAAATTCCCCGCATGGTAATTTGCAAAGTCGGCAAACCATGGGGCACTAGCATCACCACGAAAAGTCACCATACCAAGTGTCTCGAGAGGAAATGTTTTCGTAATTTCCTTTTTCTCGAGCTTACTTTGGTGGGGGTTCTCTAATCAAGACAAGTGGTCGGCCGCTAGATTCTCCAATCCTTTTTATCATGGATAATGACATCAAATTCTTAGAGTATGAGAATCCAACAAAGCAATCTTGGTTTAGCATCTTGTTTAGCGATAAGATACTTAAGAGCCGAGTGATCTGTATACACTATTGTTTTCGACAAGACAAGATATGGCCGGAATTTCTTGAAAGCATACACTACGGCTAAAAGCTCTTTTTC
>BQNB010060352.1:3173-36962 GCA_026074375.1 Tanacetum coccineum
TATTGCCCTAAAAAAGTGGTGAGTCCTCCTATTGTTGCTACTTCTAATGTTGTTACCCCTAATGCTTAGAAGACTAATGATGGTTTCCAAACGGTGGGTAAAAAGAAAAAAAGGAAAGGTAAGTCCAAGTCTACTAATGGCGGTCAGTTTACTGGTCCTTCGGTTAAACATAATGCTAGATATAAGCCTAAAGCGACTACAAGTGCACCAAAGAAGGGAACTACTTATGTGGGTTATACATCTCAATCGACACCTATGTTGAAGACGACTGGTAATTCATCTAAGAAAGATAATCTCTCCATGTCTAATTCTTTTTCTGCCTTTAATGAAGAAGAAGAAGATGGGGAAAATGTGTATGATGAATCGGCTAACTTAATTCAAAACACAAAAGCTGGTGGAAGTTCATCTTTCACGGCTGCTGTTGGTTAGCTTGTTTAGTTGTGTTATGTGTTCTAGTTGCAATTAGTTGTTTTTAGAGTTGTAAGAGTTTATGGCATGTCATAAGCTCTAGTTTTAGGTATTTATCAAGCTGTTTAGCTTGAGATTAATGTGGTACTTCAGCCACATTCCATTTGTACTTAAATTTTTTCGGTTTTAATATACTTTACCGGGGTAACCCTTTACCCAAAAAACGATCAAAAAGGAACGTAACTGGTCGAAAACTATCGAAAACGGACGAAATCGGTCGAAAACGGCGGAAAAAGGCGAAAAACGGTCGAAAACGGACGAAATCAGTTGAAACGTTCGAAAGTGGTCGAAAAAGAACGAAACGGGCGAAATCGGCCGAAAACAATCGAAAATGGACGAAATCGGTCGAAATTGGTCGAAAATTGACGAAATCAGTCGAATACGACGAAAAACAGTCGAAGACGGACGAAATCGGTCTTACGTGTCTACCTCATAAAATCGTGTAGGATCGGTGTAGGATCGCATCAGAGGTGGGATCGCAAGTAGGATCGTAAACTCGCGCGTAAGATCATAGGATCGCGTGTCGATACGAGTTTACCAAATTACAAGTATAACTTATGACTTAAATACTTACTAGCCCATTTATCTTTTTTTACGCCCAAAACAGAAGCAATACGAGTTTTGTTGATATCAGTATACAAGTATTGACGTTTCTTCCTAGATTTTCTTATCAATAGACCTCAATTATATACTTTCCCCAAATTGAAATTACATGAAACAAATTAGGGTTCTTCTTCTCATGTTCTAGTTATCTCAAGCAAAAAATTTCTTACAGGTAATTGTTGTTTTATCTTTTACCTTTTTATAGTTTTAACTATTAACCTTTAAGTTTTAATTCAGATAGCTTAATTGTAGTGATACTAGTGAAGTGCTTTGTTTTGAGACGTTTATTATGCATGATATGTAATTTTATTCCGCTAAATCGTGAATGTGACGATAGAAACTTAACTTTTTTGTGTTTTACTTTTACTTTGTTATTTTAAATTTAAACATTGACATTTTTAAGAGGATATTATATAAATTTATATTTGATGATGAGTAGAAATAAAAATAGTTTGACTAGTTTATCCGTTGCTTACAGAAAATGATAAATTGGTAGGATCTTACGATCTCGATCCGATCTTACGATCTCGATCTTGCAAAGACAAAAACGATCCCAGATAGGATCGCGATCTTGACAGCCTTGGTATAGAGAAAATACTAGAATGTCAACAGGTTTCAGATCAAGCCAAGGAAATTAAACTCTTGAAGGCTAAGATCACAAAGCTCAAGAAGCAAGCTAAACCTGTCATCAAACATCATAAAGAATATCTGAAGATTATCTCATTGCAACAAAGATTCCCAAAGAAGAGCTTCTCCAAGAAACAAAGGGTGCACAAAAAGAATGTATCCAAACAAGGGAGGAAGAAAGCAAAAGGAGAATCAGAAGTTCACAGAGATCCTCTGTTTGATGTAATGCAAAAAGATAAAATTGATCACATAGAAACAGAAAATGCTCAAAGTGAAGGGAGGACAAGAGATATGGTGGATGAAGAGAAGGAGTTTGATGAAGATAGAATTAGTACTGAAGATGTAGTTAGTACTGTCAAGAAAAGAGTTAGTACCGACTTTGAAAAAGTTAGTACTGACAGACCAAGAGTTAGTACCGACTTTGAAAAAGTTAGTACTGACAGACCAAAAGTTAGTACTGATGAACAAGTTGAAGGATCTGAAGAATCCAATGAGAGTACTGAAGAGATCCTTGAATGTAACGACCCACTCCGAAAAGGAGGCTGAAACGTCATAATCATGGTGTCATATCAAAGCATAATAAAGGTATAAGCCATAGCAATAAATTACAAGCGAGAAAACCGGAATTAAACGTCGGCTCCCCTTATTAATGCAACATGAAATAAACATATGGAATTCTAAAGGACACAATACGTGTCCTAGATAGCATAAACATGAGGAAGTCCATATAATAAAGTAAGTCTAAGGGTAGCTCTCATCCTAAGTACATCTCTCTTGCCCAAAATCCCATCGCCAAGTACCTGCCGTAAGAAACATGAAAAGAAATACGGCTGAGCACGATTGCTCAGTGAACGGATAAAATGATACAGTAAGATAAATATAAATCATGAATAAATAAACATGAAGCAGCGGAATATGAATCGTCAGTGTCATGAGAGAATCTGTAAGGTAAGTCATGAGGGAAATGTAATATAGGAAAACATGTTTAACATGGGTACAAGATGTCGTGTGATATCATATGTGTTGTGGAGAATCTGAAGGGTAGGTCATGGGGAAAACTGTGGAACATGCAAAGCATGGATAAAATGAGATGAAAGACATTTTTGTAAATCATGAAAGTCATGGAAAATATAGGAGTAAGTGAGTGTCATGAAAACATACATAAGAGTTATGAGGAAAGTTGTAACGTATAAAGTCTGGATATTATGAGGTAAGAAATATCATGAAATGTCATAATTGTCATGAGGAAACTGAGGGAGATACATCATGAGGAACTAAGTGTAAAACATGTAAACATGGACAATATGGAGTAAAAGATGTCATGAGGAATTTCGTATGAAACATGTAGACCTGGGTAACATGAAGTAAAAGATGTCATGAATATCATGGATGTTATGAGGAATCTAAGAAATAGGGGAATATCATGGAAAGCATAAACACATATAAGTAAGGAATGCCCACGAGCTCATATAAATCATAACATGTCATAATAATTATATCGTGAATACATGCATATAATAGAGGGGCTGCCTCAACATGTAATAGAGGGGTGACCTCTTATAATAATATGGGTGGAGGGATCAGCTCCAATGTGATGGGATGTAGAGCACACACCAACCAATCACCATGAACGTGTAAACATGTAAACTAGGATGCACCCATACGCCCCTGAATAATAATGGCCAAACATGAAATATAATCTGGTAACATGAAAAGGGACGCCGCGTGAAATCACTCTCAACGCGAAAGAGTCGTGACACAGGTGCCTCATGTGTCACGGTCATGGTACCTCCATGACTAGGTGGTAAGTCATGTAAATCATGGTCATGCGTATATATAGCTCGGGCAATAGAATAAGTCTTGAAATCAAACATGTAAAGGATCATGGCAAAAGACATAAAAATGGGGAAGCATAGCAGTTCTGGGGATGAATCATGAAAAGAAAGAATGTCCTTACTGAAAGGACGGAATATCCGTACCTTATGTCCAGCAGTAACGGAAAGAGATGGATAAGAAGATGGAAGCTACTCCTGCTTAATGCGATCTACATGTTAAAGGACATATATAAGTTACTTGTTCATGATTAAGGTTACTTTCCATTTTTTGTAACTTTCTATTTTTAGTAACTTTCTATTTTTAGTAACTTTCTATAATTAGCATGATTCCTTGATTAGTACGTTCCATGATTAACATATTCCATGATTAGTATGTTTCATGATTAGTATTCTTGTTATATTGGGTACTTTCCAAAAATAGCAGCTTCTAATTATAGTAAGTTTCCAAAAATAGACTTTCCTTAATTAACTTTCCATAAATGATAACTTTCCTGATTTAATAAGTTTCCATAATTAAACTTTCCAAAAATAGACTTTCTAAAAATAGACTTTCCAAAAATAGCAGGTTTCTATATATAGTAAGTTTCCATAAATAGCATGTTTCTATAAATAGCAGGTTTCTATAAATAGTAAGGTTTACATAAATAATATCAAAATGACATTTTCTACCCCCCAACTTATTTTTCTCAGATCATAACAAATATAATAACATGCTTAAATCAGACCCCAAAGTTTCAGAAATTACAAAACAAGTCCTTATACTTTTAAAACTCAAATCGGGTAACAAATAAGTGCACAAAACCCTAATTAAAATTTTCCCCAATAATTACACAATTTTTATACATTCATTAGCATGTATTGGACCTGGGAAAAATATAAAAACCCTAACCCAAATTCGTTTCTTTCCTTTTTCCTCATTTTCAAAAATTGGCAAACAATGATAAATCTCCAATAATTATTCAAATTACTTCTAAATTTTTCCAACAATTTTTCTGAGTTATATGTGATATGAAAAACAGTAGAAAAATATAAAATCAATTTTACAAATAGTTTTTATGCCGATTTCAATACTAGCTAGAAATTAGGGTTTCGAATATGATTTGATTTATAAAATCAAAATAAAATGAATGAACATTTTTCTTATGAATAGATCGAATTTATATGATTAAAAGTGAGTTTTAAAAATACCTTGGATTATCCTTAGTATTTTTATGATTTTATGAACCCGGTTGTGATTTTCGAACCCAAAACAATACCAAAAATCGAATCAAGCACTCCCCAAGCTTCCCACTATTTTTCCCACACTCCTTAACCTTCAAATAGCCTTAGAAAAATCGTGCAAGCCCTGGAGAATTCTTTTATGCCGCCACTTAATTTATTTAGGGCATGTTTGGTAGAGAGAAATGGCACTTAAGAATTGGAAATGTAGTAAATTCCCTTGTTTGGTACATCAAAGAAAAGAGGTCAATATACATAAACAAGTTTGGCCGAGTCCCAGGGCATTTCAAATGGAATAAAATCGGGTTTTATTATTTACATAATTATTATATATTTATCCATATTTTATTTAATTATTTTTGTAATATATAAATTAATTAAATACATATATAAATTATACGGCATATGATACCATTATAATTTTTTAATTAATTTCCTTGTATAACATAAAGTATTTTGATCTTACAAAAATTTCATAATTGCTATATATTGTATTTTTCATAATTTCTATAATTTAAAACGAAAAATTTTATTTTTAAGCTTTTATAGATTTTCTTTGCATTAGGTGGTATTTTGGTAATTTACACTGTATTGGAAATTTGTAGGTTTTACAATAGTATTACAGATGCCAGAGGTTCGTCGGCTATTGCAGAAGAAAATCCAAAAACCTTCGCTCGTCCTAAAAGGAGGAGCAACGGAGGGAAAAAATAAATTGTTCCGCTGTCCGGCAAACGAGAACCAGCCGCCTAATCTGTTCTAAGACGCAAGAGTTTTGCACCCTAAGCGCGAAAGCAAGGGCAGGGTGACCTTTCCACAACTTTTTAGCAGGAAGAACATCGCTGAATCCTGCTTCTGCAAACCTTCTCTTTCTTAGCCTTTTTGGACTGCTTCCTACCGACCTCCTCCTCACTACTAGACTGTACTAGCTCTGCCTCACACATGATAGCCGTTACCCGCATCCGGTTCCCGCTAACTCAATATAAGTCATCCTCCTACAGCAACCCTTCCTGGCCCTCCTCAGTAGGAGCAGGGATCTCCGCGGCCACAGCAGAACCGCACTACTCCCAGCTACATGAATCACCAGAGGCATCAGAATGTTTGGTTACTCTCTAGCAACTTCACATGATCATCTCCTTCTGAACCTCCACCACCGCCCCGGACATCCGAGGTTAACAGTCTTGATAAAATCCAACAAGGCCATATCTGCAAAATAGTCAACATCGGATAATCAAATTTATAATATAAAGGTACCACTAACTAAAAAGGAAAATAACTCCCACCCTACCCGTTCCGTCAGGATGCTAAATTGCCGATAAAGAATTTCATCAAAAGAATAATACGGGCTCAAACCCACAAGGCATAAAACTCTCGATACCGGCGGAAGGACCTATGGCTTTCAAGATGTTTAACGGGTTTCCTTGATGACCAGTAAGATGGGGAGCCGAAGTCCTTTCTAGAATCCCCTATATATAAAGGAACGAAAATAGGAAATACGCAAGAGTCAACCCAGAAAAAATGGTCCGCCTAATTTTTTATGGAATCCGGGGGTTTTGGAAAACAAGCTGTAGCAAAGTAGAACTTTAGCAAAGGAAACCACCCTGCGCTAATACTACGGTGTAAAAAGCACGGAAATACCGGTCACAGAGGTGAAAGGTCAAGTACATGCATTAGAACCTCAAAATGAGACACCCGGGCCGCGCCAAAAGGCGACAATTGAGAAATATGCACACGGAAGTATTTGAGAACGGCCATAAAAAAATTTGTAAACAGAATCCTATAGCCACAAACATCAAAGAGCCTACTATATACACCTACTTTGCTGACTGGAAATTGGGTAATGGTTTTATCGCGCCCTGGGGCAGTGGGATGAACCTCAGCCGAAATATAAAAGCTATCTACCATTTATTGGGTCATAATAGAATATTTAGCAGCAAAGTTAGCCATTGGGAAGGATGAGCGAGGAAAAGTGCAAACCTGGAAATTTAAAGAACCTTAAAAAAGAAGGAAAACGAGATGCGGACGTATAATGAAGATGAAAAGCTTGAAGAAATCAACAATGGTGGAAAGCAAAGTTGTGGAAAAGAAAACAGTAAAAATAGGAGGAGGTATTTATACCCTCGGTGTATTTATATCTACCCACAGCCAGACGATGACAGCACGCGGTAACCCCCTCACACGATCAACGTTCGGGGTTCGCTTACGAAACCACTTATATAAGCTGTAAATACGTCAAAAACAGTCATAAGATACAGACAACATCGTCCCACTGTCACCTCAACGTCACCAACTTGATAAGGAAGCTTCGCGGAGAAGACACATGACCACAGAAGGCGGCAAATCGTTAGCAAAGAACCTAAAGTCTAGCACTGATCACCCATCGAACGAGACCATGGTCCGCAGGCCATATCATACGAGACTGGGAGACTTATGATGTTATAGGTATACCAAACCTCCGGGCTTGAGTCACACTACCACTTGGCTTCTGGGCCCCGCTAGCATCATGTGCCGAAACCAAAACCCAATCCTTCTCTGGTAACGCCCGTCACAAAAAATAAGCAAAACGGACGCGGACCTAACTATAGGCTATTTCCGTCCACGGAAAACACACGTGTCCGTACACACGATTACTGCGGAACCTTGCCCGACAAGAGACCCACTCCGACAACTAACGAAACAAACGAAATATTATGCAACCCTAATATTTCACTCGCTTATAAAAGGGACCCTCTAACACAATGAACATGATGATTTTCTCACTCTACATACACACACTTTCTCTCTCTACATGTTTACTTACTTTCACATCGAAGTCTAATCGTGGGGTCCGTTTCCACGGTAAGGCTAACGGTTTTTATTTGATTGTGCAGGAAATCATCTCACCTCTCTTGCTCTAGTACAAATATGGACACTTAAATCATTCGGAGGCTCGGTTCACGAAGGATTTGAGTCCTATTCTAAGCTCGACACTTATTTTGTACTAACAAACAGTATAGCCCGAACACTGTTCACCGATGAACAGTGTTGCACATCTCCAATGATATATATAGTAACTAGTGCATGTTTTAAGTTTCGAAGAAATACCAAAAGCTAATACCTCTATAGTGATTAGGAAGTTATGACTTAGGACCCATGGTATGTGCTTAATTACACATACCTTTTACCTTTAAAAACGAGCTAAAATAACCAAAAAACGGACTTAAAATGCCAAATATATGCTTGTTTTGCTAATTGTATTGTGCAGGAACGGATAACAAGAAAATGACGAAAAACAAAGCCAAAACGACAAAACCGACGTCGGAATGGAGAACTCGATTGTGAAGGACAAAGCCAATCAGAAGCCGAAAGTCAATCAAGAAGTCAAAATCAACCAGAAAAGTCACTGGTCCAAAGCCCAAGTCAACCCCGTTGCCCAAAAAGTTCAACACTCAAGAAATATAAGTATTAAGGGTTTTTTTGAAAAAAAATTGCCAAACCCCTAAACTTATATTTAATAAAGAAAAGAGAGAAAAAGAAAAGAAGGCCAAACTGTCTTCCTGCACAGATAATACTCCAAGACTTGTTCTGCCATGTCCAAAGAAGTTGTATACTTTCCAAGACTAATGTTGCAAAGTTATATAACTCTTGGGGACTTGTTTTGCCAAGTCCCCAAAGTTATATAACCACAAGGACGAAGGGTGCAATGAAACATATCACCATGGAGGGCCATTTGTGCCAACTCCACAAAACATCCCCTGTTATACTCAAACTTCTTTTCCCGCTCGTTTCTTTCCCCCCAAAAACAACTCACGGGTTGTTTAACCCATTTTTACCCTGTAGATTACCACCACCTGAACCATAGGGTAATCATTTCCCCCCCCCCCCTCCACGACCTTTCCCAGCTATAATGGTGCCAAGTTTGCAATCCTAATTACACCTCCCCAAGTTCATTTTGATGGCAAGATTGATTTTTGAAGATTGAAGGCCAAGATTAGAGGCTTGAAGCACCACAAAACAAACACACCCCCTAGTATGTGTGTTCAAAGAAGACACAACAGCGGGAGAGAAAATGAAGACCTAGTTGTATATTTGCTATAAAAGCCTGTAAGCATTGTGGCAAGATATTCAGTTATTTATTCGTTTTAGAGTAGTCTTAAAAGTAGTTTAATACGTTTTAAGTCCAATTTCTCTTATGCATTTGTAATTCTCAGTTTTAATGAAAAATTAAGCTATTTTTACTCAATAAGCTCTCAATAAGCTCATTAGAGCTTATTCTTGTTAATAAGCTCTAATTCAGTTTAAAACTTGTTATAAGCTCTTAAATACTGTTTTCATTTGAATTTAGTTCATAAATGTTCAATTGAGTGTGATTTTGGAAGCTTATGAGATAATAAGCTCCCAAGAGCTTATTGAGCTTTTAAGCTCAGGTTTAGAGGCTAAGGAGCCATTATGACAGGGGGGGGAAAAAATAAAAAAAAAAAAAAAAAAAAAAAAATTTTAAGCCACTCACTCTACAAGAGTGGCTTTGGGTTCTGAGACAACAAATTTCTCAGGTTTAATTCCTCAAGCCTCAATTTAGCTTAATTTTAGCTTTATCTTTTGCTTATTTCTATTCAAATTTTGTTTAACTCTCTTTAATCATGTTTGTTTAGGCTTAATCTCTAGCTGTTTTAAGTTTTCAGTAGGTTAAATTTGTGTAACTTTAGTTTTTCCTTAAAAACTGTCATATTAGTGTATTAAGCTAGCTAAGTAACTAGCTTATTCTTCTTAATAAGCCATAGATTTAATAGCTTAAATACTTCAAATAGGTTAGTATGAAATGGAGTAGATAAAAGGTTTTATAAGTTTTAGCTTTTAAAACAGTTTTTAAGTCCATTTAGTTTTGACAGTTTTCAATAAGGTGTGTTTGGATAACCTGAAAACGGGTCAAAAAGGGTTTGCTCCATAGGGTTAGTACTTTGGCTAATTATTAGCTTAAGTTTTTAAGCTGTTTTTAAAAGGATTTTAGTTTCAAAGTGGTGTTTCAAAGTTTTTAAAAACCATTTTCATAACTGTGAGTTTTTTTTAGATACCACAAGTGCTTATTTAATTAAGCACTTGTGGTTTGAGTTGTACATCAAAAAGTTTGTGTTTTGTGTGTTAAAAAAGGGCTGTCACAAGTACCTTGTCTTTTGACTTTGGTGAGTCAAAACCACCAAGTCTTAGATTGTCACAGTTTTAAAAAACCAAAAGACCTTTTTCACCATATAAAATAAGCAAGTAAAAATGATTTTTAAAAGCTCAAAATTTGTGCACAAGTTGTTAAGCTAGGAAACTAAATCTGTTTAAGCTTATCTTTTCAATTTGAGCTTATTTGACAGCTTTTAACAAGCTGTCAAATAAGCCCATAGCCTTAAGCTTAAATCTCCCCTGGTGCAAAGGGGAGATTTTAAGCCACTTTTTCTTTGTGTTTTTAAGGCCAATTTAAGCCCAATTATTGGCTTATTTAAGAGCCTATAACTCTTAAATAAGTCCCGTGAATTTCACTTTTGAGAAGCTTAGTGTTGGACTAATTTGAAGCCAAACTTGGTTATTGCTGTTTTGAGTCCCTAGGCTGAGGGATCTGCTTATTTTTTGATTTAGCTATTGAGCTTATTCCATAAGCTCAAATTGTTTCCCAATAGCATTTTAGGTTAGTTTAATAGTTGTTTAGCTTATTTACTCTTTTCTTAGCTTATTTGTTCAACTACTTTAAGCATTTTAGCCTCTTAAGCTTTGTTCAAGCTTTTCTGTCATAATAAGCTTCCCACAGCTTATTTTGTTTAGCTTTTCCTTTTCTTTTTAGCTCACCTAGGTTAGTTTAGACCCCTTAGCTTATTTTAGTCTTTTGTCCTAGCTTAATTCGTCGTCCCTAAAGTCACAAAAAGACTTAGTCAATTTTTGCGCTTTAAGCCCAAATAAGCCAAACTGTCAAGTTTGAGCTTATTTTTAGGCTTATTTACAGCTTTTCATAAAAAGCTCTAGTTGACAAAGTTGTTAAGCCCCACGAGCTTAACAACTTTGCCTCTTTGAGTTTTCGAAAAAAAAAAGGGAAGACACTTGGCCACGGGTTCGAGTCTTGCTCACCCGGGCCAAGTGTCTTCCCCCCCTTTTTTTTTCGAAAACTCAAAGTAGCAAAGTTGTTAAGCCGTGGCCTTAACAACTTGTCACTAGCTTTTTATGAAAACCAATAAATAAGCCTAAAAATAAGCTTAAACTTGACAGTTGGCTTATTTGGGCTTAAAGGCAAAAATTGCTAAGTCTTTTTGGACTTAGGGACGAATTAAGCTAAGACAAAAACTAAGATAAGCTAAGGGGTCTAAACTTACCTAAATAGCCTAAAAAGAAAGGAAAAGGCTAACAAAATAAGCTGTGGGAACTAAATTATGACAGAAAAGCTTAAACATAGCTAAGAGGCTAAAATGCTTAAACATTGGACAAAATACTAAAAAAAGTAAATAAGCTAAACAACTATTTAAACTAACCTAAAATGCTATTAGGAAACAATTTGAGCTTATGGAATAAGCTCAATAAGCTAAAATCAAAAAATAAGCAATCCCTCAGCCTAAGGGACTCAAAAACAGTCAAACCCCAAGTTTGGGCTTCAAATTAAGCCAACAAATAAGCTTCTCAAAAGCTGAAATTCAAGGGACTTATTTAAGAGCTTATAGGCTCTTAAAATAAGCCAATAACTTGGGTTAAATTGGCTAAACACAAAGAAAAAGGGCTTAAAATCCCCTTTGCACCAGGGGAGATTTAAGCTTAAGGCTATGGGCTTATTTGACAGCTTGTTAAAAGCTGTCAAATAAGCTCAAATTGAAAAGATAAGCTTAAACAGATTTAGTTTCCTAGCTTAACAACTTGTGCACAAATTTTGAGCTTTTAAAAATCATTTTTACTTGCTTATTTTATATGGTGAAAAAGGTCTTTTGGTTTTTTTTAAAACTGTGACAATCTAAGACTTGGTGGTTTTGACTCACCAAAGTCAAAAGACAAGGCACTTGTGACAGCCTTTTTTTTAACACACAAAACACAAACTTTTTGATGTACAACTCAAACCACAAGTGCTTAATTAAATAAGCACTTGTGGTATCTAAAAAAAACTCACAGTTATGAAAATGGTTTTAAAAACTTTGAAACACCACTTTGAAACTAAAATCCTTTTAAAAACAGCTTAAAAACTTAAGCTAAAATTAGCCAAAGTACCTCAACCCATGGACAAACCCTTTTTGACCCTTTGGTTTTTTTTTTTTCTTCTTTTTTTGTTTTTTTGTGTTTTTTTTTAGTTTTTTCTTTTTTTTGTTTTTGTTTTTTGTTTTTTTATATATTGGTTTTTATTAACTTTTTTTCATGTTATCCCAAACACCCCTTTATTGAAAACTGTCAAAACTAAATGGACTTAAAAACTGTTTTAAAAGCTAAAACTTATAAAACCTTTTATCTACTCCATTTCATACTAACCTATTTGAAGTATTTAAGCTATTAAATCTATGGCTTATTAAGAAGAAAAAAAGCAGTTACTAGCTAGCTTAATACACTAATATGACAGTTTTTAAGGAAAAACTAAAGTTACACAAATTTAACCTACTGAAAACTTAAAACAGCTAGAGATTAAGCCTAAACAAACATGATTAAAGAGAGTTAAACAAAATTTGAATAGAAATAAGCAAAAGATAAAGCTAAAATTAAGCTAAATTGAGGCTTGAGGAATTAAACCTGAGAAATTTGTTGTCTCAGAACCCAAAGCCACTCTTGTTGAGTGAGTGGCTTAAAATCCCTGACCTAATGGCTCCTTAGCCTCTAAACCTGAGCTTAAAAGCTCAATAAGCTCTTTGGAGCTTATTTCTTCATAAGCCTCCAAAATCACACTCAATTGAACATTTATAAACTAAATTCAAATGAAAACAGTATTTAAGAGCTTATAACAAGTTTTAAACTGAATTAGAGCTTATTAACAAGAATAAGCTCTAAATGAGCATTATTGAGAGCTTATTGAGTAAAAATAGCTTAATTTTTCATTAAAACTGAGAATTACAATTGCATAAGAGAAATTAACTTAAAAACACTTTAAACTACTTTTAAAACTATACTAAAACGACATAAAAACTAACTATTTTGCCACAATGGCTTACAAGGCTTTTATAGCAAAAAATACAACTAGGTCTTCTTTCTTCTCTCCCTCTGTTGTGCTTCTTTGAACACACATAAAAGGGGGTGTGTTTGTTTTGTGAGTGGCTTCAAGCCTCTAATCTTGGCCCTTCAATCTTCAAAAATCAATCTTGGCCATCGAAATGAACCTTGGGAGGTGTAGGATTGCCAACTTGGCACATTTGTAGCTGGGAAAGGTAGTGGAGGGGGGGAAATTGATTACCCATGGTGGTGGTGGTAATCTACAGGGTAAAAATGGGTTAAACAACCCGTGAGTTGTTTTTGGGGGGAAAGAAACGAGCGGGAAAAGAAGTTTGAGTATAACAGGGGATGTTTTGTGGAGTTGGCACAAATGGCCCTCCATGGTGATATGTTTCATTGCACCCTTCGTCCTTGTGGTTATATAACTTTGGGGACTTGGCAAAACAAGTCCCCAAGAGTTATATAACTCTTTGCAACATTAGTCCTTGGAAGATACAACTCTTTGGACTTGGCAGAACAAGTCCTTGGAGTATATCTTTGCAGGAATGACAGTTTAGCCCTTCTTTTCTTTTCTCCTCTTTTCTCTTATAAATATAAGTTTAGGGGTTTGGCAATTTCAACCCTTAAACTTATATTTCTTGGGTTGTGACCTTTTTGGCAACGGGTTTGAACGTTGGGCTTTGACAGTTGACTTTTCTGTTGACTTTGACTTATTGAACTTTCCGGCTTCGATTTGGCTTGTCCTTCACAATCTTTTCCATTCCGATCCGGTTTTGTCGCTTGGGCTTTGTTTTTCGTCTTTTCTATTAATCCGTTCCTGCACAACACAATTAGCAAAACAAGCGTATATTTGGCATTTTAAGTCCGTTTTTGGTTATTTTAGCTCGTTTTTAAAGGTAAAAGGTATGTGTAATTAAGCACATACCATGGTCCTAAGTCATAACTCCTAACTCACTAGAGGCTATTAGCTTTTGGTATTTCTTCGAAACTTAAAACATGCACTAGTTACTATATATATCATTGGAGATGTGCAACACTGTTCATCGGTGAACAGTGTTCGGGCTATACTGTTTGTTATACAATAATAAAGTGACGAGCTTAGAAGAGGGACTCAAATCCTTCGTGAACCGAGCCTCCGAATGATTTAAGTGTCAAATCTTGTACTAGAGCAAGAGAGGTGAGATGATTTCCTGCACAATCAAATAAAAACCGTTAGCCTTACCGTGGGGACGAACCCCACGATTAGACTTCGATGTGAAAGTAAGTAAACATGTAGAGAGAGAAAGTGTGTGTATGTAGAGTGAGAAAATCATCATGTTCATTGTGTTAGAGGGTCCCTTTGTATACGCGAGTGACATATTAGGTGTTGCATAATATTTTCCGTTGTTTCGTTAGTTTGTCGGAGTGGGTCTCTTGTCGGGCAAGGTTCCGCAGTAATCGTGTGTACGGACACGTGTGTTTTCCGTGGACGGAAATAGCCTATAGTTAGGTCCGCGTCCGTTTTGCTGTGTCCGGGCCGTTACCAGTGCAGGATTGGGTTTGGTTTCGGCCCATGACTGCTAAGCTGGGCCCAGAAGCCCAAGTGGTTAGCGTGAACTCAAGCCCGGAGTTGTATACTACTATACATCATCAAGTCTCCCAGTCTAGTATGATATTGCCTGCGGACCATGTCTCGCGTGCGGTGATCAGTGCTAGACTTTAGGTTCTTTGCTAACGATTTGCCGCCTTCTGTGGTCATGTGTCTTCTCCGCGAAGCTTCCTTATCAAGTTGGTGACGTTGAGGTGACATGGACCGATGTTGTCCTTTTATCTTCTGACTGATTTTGACGTATTTACAGCTTTATTAATTGTTTCGTAAGCGAACCCCGAACGTTGATCGTGTGAGTGGGTTACGCGTGTCATCGTCTGGCTGTGGGTAGATATAAATACACCGAGGGTATAAATACCTCCTCCTATTTTTACTGTTTTCTTTTCCACAACTTTGCTTTCCACCATTGTTGATTCTTCAGCTTTTCGCATCTCATTATACGTCCGCATCTCGTTTTTCCTTCTTTTTAAGGTTCTTAATTTCCAGGTTTTGCACTTTTCCTCCTCATCCTCCCATGGCTAACTTGCTGCTAATATTCTATTATGACCCATTAAATGGAGATACTTTTATATTTCGGCGAGGTTCAGCCCACGCCCAGGGCGCGATAAAACCATTACCCAATTTCCAGTCAGCAAAGTAGGTGTATATAGTAGGCTCTTTGATGTTTGTGGCTATAGGATTCTGTTTACAAATTTTTTTATGGCCGTTCTCAAATACTTCCGTGTGCATATTTCTCAATTGTCGCCTTTTGGCGCGGCCCGGGTGTCTCATTTTGAGGTTCTAATGCATGTACTTGACCTTTCACCCTCAGTGACCGTATTCCGTGCTTTTTACACCCGTACGTATAGCGATGGGTTGTTTTCCTTTGCTAAACGTTCTACTTTGGCTACATCTTGTTTTCCAAAACCCCCGGATTCCATAAAAAATTAGGCGGACCATTTTTTCTGGGTTGACTCTTGCGTATTTCCTATTTTCGTTCCTTTATATATAGGGGATGTCCTAGAAAAGGACTCGGCTCCCCATCTTACTGGTCATCAAGAGAAAACCGTTAAACTTCTTGAAAGCCATAAGGCTCCTTTCCGCCGGTATCCGAAGTGCTTCTTATGCCTTGTGGGTTTGAGCCCGTATTATCCTTTTGATGAAAATTCTTATCCGGCATTTAAGCATCCTGACGGAACGGGTGGGTGTTATTTTCCTTTTAGTAGTGGTACCTTTATATTATAAAATTTGATTATCCGATGTCTATTTTGCAGATATGGGCTTGTTGGATTTTATCAAGACTGTTAACCCTCGGAAGGTCCGGGCGGTGGAGGTTCAGAAAGGAGATGATCATGTGAAGTTGCTAGAGAGTACCCAACATTGCTTCATGCCTCTGGTGATTCCTGTAGCTGGGAGTAGTGGTTCTGCTGTGGCCGCGGAGATCCCTGCTCCTACTTGAGGAAGGCAGAAGGGGTTGCAGAATGAGGATGCTTATCGAGAGTTAGCGGACCCCGGATGAGGGTACGGCTATGTGAGGCAGAGTTGAGAGGAGGTCGGAACGGAGACAGTCCAAAAAGGCTAACGAAGAGAAGGTTGCAGAAGCAGAGCGATGTTCTTCCTGCTAAAAAGTTGAGGAAAGATCACCCTGCCCTTGCTTTCGGCGCTGGTGGCAAAACTCTTGCCGGTCTAGAACAGATTAGGCCGGCTGGTTCTCGTTTGCCGGACCGAGAACAATTTATTTTTCCCTCCGTTGCTCCTCCTTCTTAGGAGAGCGAAGGTTTTTTGGATTCTTCTGCCCGAACGAACCTCTGGATCTGTACTACTGTTGTAAAACCTAAAAATTTCAATAAGTGTAAAATTACCAAAATACCCCTAATGCAAGAAAATCTATAAAAGCTTAAATAAATTTCAGTTTAATTATAGAAATTATGAAAATACAATATATAGCAATTATGAAATTTTTGTAAGATCAAAATACTTTATGTTATACAAGGAAAATAATTAAAATTATTATAGGTATATATGCCGAATTTATATATGTATTTAATTAATTTATATATTACAAAAATAATTAAATAAAATATGGATAAATATATAATAATTATGTAAATAATAAAACCTGATTTTATTCCATTTGAAATGCCCTAGGACTCGGCCAAACTCTTATGTATATCTTTTATTCACTTTCATTTTACTAAATCCTAAAAACAAATACGCACCGAACACCCCTAAATAATTAAGGTGGCGGCACCAAGAATTTTTCAACTTGTGCATTTTTCTAAGATCATTTGAAGGCTAAGGAGTGTGGGAAAAATAGTGGGAAGCTTTGGGAGTGCTTGATTCGATTTTTGGTATTGTTTTGGGGTCGAAAATCATAACCGGGTGCATTAAATCATAAAATCATCAGCCAACAAATGTAAATTTTTATACTATGTTTCATCCTGGTAATATGTTATAAAACCTGGGAAAAATGTCATGCACTTTATTTTTGATTTTATAAATTGAAACATATTCAAAACCCTAAGTTAGAAATGAAAATGAAATGGCATATAAAAAATTGTAAAATTTATTTTATATTTTTCCTGAGGATGTACATATCTCATATCAACCGAAACAATTGTTTGGAATAATTTAGAAATAATTCGAATGATTATTGAGATTAAATGTTGTTTACCGAATTCGAAAAAGCAGGAAAACGGAAGAAAAATGGTTAAAAGAATTAGTGTTAGGGTGTTTTGTTTATTTTTGTCAGTGTAATAATGCCAATGATTGGGAAATAATTGTGTTTGTGATTGGGGAAAATTGAAATTATGGTTTTGTGAATTATTCTGTTAGACCAATTGCTATTTAACAGTAAAAGGACCTGTTTGTAATTTCTAAAACTTTGGGGTCTGATTTAGCATGTTTTATTAGATTGTTATGATCTGAGAAAAATAAGTTGTGGGGTAGAAAATGTCATTTTGATATTATTTATGTAAACCTTACTATTTATAGAAACCTGCTATTTATAGAAACATGCTATTTATGGAAACTTACTATATATAGAAACCTGCTATTTTTGGAAAGTCTATTTTGGAAAGTTTAATTATGGAACTATAAATCAGGAAAGTTATCATTTTAATGGAAAGTTTAATACGGAAATCTATTTTTGGAAACTTACTATAATTAGAAGCTCCTATTTTTAGAAAATACCCTATATAACAAGAATACTAATCATGAAACATACTAATCATGGAACATGTTAATCATGAAACGTACTAATCAAGGAATCATGCTAATTATAGAAAGTTACTAAAAATAGAAAGTTACTAAAAATAGAAAGTTACAAAAAATGGAAAGTAACCTTAATCATGAACAAGTAACTTATATATGTCCTTTAACATGTAGATCCATTTAAGCAGGAGTAGCTTCCTCTTCCTATCCACTCTATCCATTACTGCTGACATAAGGTACGGATATTCCGTCCTTTTCAGTAAGACTTCTTCTTTTCATGATTCATCCCAAGAACTGCTATGCTTCCACATTTTTATGTCTTTTTCCATGATCCGTTTAACATGTTTGATTTCAATGACTTATTATCTATTGCCCGAGCTATAATACTCATGACCAAGATTTACATGCTTAACACCTAGTCCATGGAGGTACCAGGACCCGGACACATGAGGCACCTGTGTCACGACTCTTTCGCGTTGAGAGTGATTTCACGCGGCGTCCCTTTTCATGTTACCAGATTACATTTCATGTTTGGCCATTATTATTCAGGGGCGTATGGGTGCATCCTAGTTTACATGTTTACACGTTCATGGTGATTGGTTGGTGTGTGCTCTACATCCCATCACATTGGAGCTGATCCCTCCACCCATATTATTATAAGAGGTCACCCCTCTATTACATGTTGAGGCAGCCCCTCTATTATATGCATGTATTCACGACATTATTATGACATGTATGATTTATATGAGCTCGTGGCAATTCTTATTATGTTATGTTTTATACTAATCCTCGATACTCATGACATCTTTGACTTCACGTTACCATGTTTTACATGTTTATTTCCTATTCCTTCATGATGTATTCTCCAGGTTTCCTCATGACACTTATGATCTTTCCGCTGCTTTATAACTTATAGCAATTCTATACTTATTACTTACAATGTTATTATAATCCTCACTGGCGCGTTATGCTCACGTATCTTTCTCTTTCTTATACGGCAGGTATCTAGAGGGAGATTGGGCATGAGAGAGTGTGTGCTTAGGAAGTGACCCATTTAGCTTCCTTTCTTTTTATCGCAGACATTTTGATGTGCTATACTATCTTGGACACATGTTTCGTCCTTTAGACTTCTTTTACGTTATTCATGTTGATCCTCAATAATTGGAGCGATGTTTGATTCCGGCTTTCCACCTTGTCTATGTTATCATTTATGACTTTATGCCGTTTTATGCTTTGATAGGACACCATGATTATGACGTTTCCGGCCTCCTTTCGAGTGGGTCCGTTTACAATTATGGTATCAGAGCTAAAGGTTTCGACCTGTAGGCTCTAAAACTTGACTTGTGAGGATTGGGTAGACATTAGGTTCCTTCAGAATCGACGTTTATCTTCTGTCGCGTTTTGACCTTTTAACCGTTTAATCATTAAACCCTTTTTGCAAATGTCAGATGGTGAACACTCGTACCGATGCTGAACTCGCTGCGGCCGTTCAGGCAGCCGTGGATGCCATGCTCCCACAGATTCGCGATCAGGTTCGCGAAGAGTACCGCACTGGTGCTGTAGCTTCGGGTAGTAATCCTCCACCAGTCACTATTCATACTTGGCTTGAGCGCTTCAATAAGCAGAAACCCCGTTCGTTCGAGAAGGCAGTAGCCCCTGTTGATGCTGAGAATTGGATCTCCCATATGGAGAAGATCTTCGACGTGATGGATTGTAATGATGCTTTTAAGACCAGATTGGCTGTGTATAAGTTCGAGGGTGACGCGTTGGCTTGGTGGAAGGCCTATAAGCAGGCCAAAGGAGGAGATGCGTGGGGTCCCTTACTTTGACTTGGCAGCTTTCAAAGAGCTGTTCTTTCTTCAGTTTTTCCTCGAGCCGACAAAAGGCGTGAAAGAGGGAGTACCATTCCATCCGCCAAAGGGCGAGTGAAAATAGTACTGAGTACATGCAGCGTTTCCTCGCCAGCCAAGTTTTGTTGACAGGGCTGCTGGCACTACAGAAGAACAGGCGAAGAACTTTCGTTGGGGTCTTCATAAGTCAATCCTTGACCATGTCATGTGTATACAGTTTACGGATGTTGCTCAGGTTGCGGATGGCCTGCACGCAACTTAGAAATCCTTCGTGACAGGGATGACTATGATAGGTCCGAACGTTCAGACAAGAGAGTAAAACCTTCATATCAAATCTTTATGACCTTTTTTAATTTTACCTCCTTATCCTTATTAATATGTACCGTCAACTATCCTCCAGGCATAAGAGTGAGATCGCTATCAGTCGGCCACTCGGCAGAATATTACCGGGGTCATGATTCAAAAAATGACCGTCAAGGTCTGACAGGCAGGGCGGTGGTGGTAACTACCGTAACAACAATAACAACAACTACTCTCGTGACAACACAGTCAAAACTTAATCGTTATCGTCTTTATCTTTTAGACATGAATCTAACATGACGATATGGTAACAGGAATCTAGTGCTGGACCGCGACCAAAGAACAGAGGTCACAATCCCACCGATCTACCAACTCTGGAATTCAGTTGAAATAACAAGTTTATTCTCGATATCTCAAGGTTCATGTCGTCATGATCTATCTTTGAATCAGTTCCCAGCAGTCCAGGACCCTCTGAGGGTAACTCACCCTGTTTGCACACATGTGGACGTAGACACCCGAGAGTGTCGTCGTTGCTGCTGGTACTGCTTCAAATGTGGCCAGCTGGTCATCTTCAAGCGGACTTGGCAGAAGAACACTGGTGCAGTTCGTCTGGTCCATGCTGACAAGAAGCCAACGCATCAGGCCGTGCTTTTGCACTACTCAGGATCAGGCCGCCATGACTTCAGGTACCTATCACTGTGCATTTATTTATATTCGTACGTGCAGTGTTTGTTTATTGATAAGGGTTGCGACACATATTTGATATCTACCAAGTTTGCTTCGTGTTTTACTATGCACTAAATTACTTGAATCATGTATTATGTATATCCACGCCCATGAAAGAATCTGCACGTATTACCCATGTATATAGATATCTTTCTCTACAGTTTGATGACAAGATTCGTTCAGTAAATGCACTTCCCTTGGATATGTGTGAATTTGACATAATACTTGATTATGACTGGTTAGCAGCACACCTGCTACGATTGAACTGTCGTCCCGTCGTGTTATAATTCGGCGAAATTCATGCTCCCTGAATTATTTATCATGGTTCCCTTACCGGGAAAATCTATGAAGAATCATTTCTGCCTTTAAAAGCACGTACCTTACTATCGCAGGGCTGTGAGGTTTTCTGGCTACCATTCATGACACACTCTGACCGTTTCTCTATCATGATCCACCGATTGTTTCCGAAATTTCAGGACTATTTCCGGAAGAACTTCCTATGAAATACTCCTATTCGCGATGTTGAGTTTAACAATGAGCCCCTTTTAAAAAAAAAATTCCCGAGCTGACCCAATCTCCAAAGCTCCTTACGCATGGCACCGGATTAAGTTAAAAGAGTTTGAAGGATTCAGTTACAGGAGTTGTTGAGCGAGGTTTTATGCGCGCCGAGTGTATCGCCATGGGGTGCACCGATTCTGTTTAGTCAGAAGAAGAGACGGTAGCATGAGGATTATGTATCGTCGACCGGAATTGAACAAGATCACCAGTCGTAATCGTTATCCCTTCCACTATCGATGATTTATATTTGATCAGCTTCATGGGGGGGGGGGGGGGGGGGCCGGGGCCGCTAAACTGTTTTTCCAAATTGAATTACGATTGGTTTACCATCATTGCGATGAAAGAGCCGGACATTTCCAAGACTGCTTTCGCACACGTTATGGTCATTATGAATTCTTGGTTTATGCCTTTTGGTCCTCACGAATGCTCCAGCTGTATTTATGGGACTTGATGAACCGATTTTTCATGAATTCTTGACAATTCTTCATCGTGTTCATTTGATGATATTCTGTCTTCCTCTAAGTCTAAAGAAGAACACGAGGAGCATCTCGCGCACTGTTCTACAATTTACGACAAGAGAAATTTATATGCCAATTTTCAAGTGCCGAATTTTGTTGAAGTAAGGTGGCATTTCGGTCACATTGTTTTCAGCCAGAAGGTAGTTTACTATGGATCCGCGAAGGTTGAGGCATCACCAAATGGCCAAGACCGACGTCCGTGTGACCTAGTACGAGTTTTTCTTGGATTAGCTGTTATTACCGGCAGATTCGTATGAGGGTTTCTCACAAATTTAGCCTTACCCATAACCAAGCTTATGCGAGAAGGTGAGAAGTTTGGTATGGAATGAAGAGCTGAAAAGAGCTTGAAGAGCTTAAGCAACGTTTGTTTCCTCGGCCTAATCTTACTCTTCCATCGGTCAGGTGGATTTTCCGATTAACAGTGAGCTTCCTAAGAAGGTCCTTGGGTGTGTACTCATGCAGCAAGGAAAGTGATTGCCTATGCCTTCACTCAACTAAAGCCCCTATAAGGTGAACTATCCTACTACATGATCTGGAATTAGCATCGCGTTGTCTTCGCTCTCAAAAGTTGGAGACACTACCTTTATGGCGAGCCGTGTGATATTTTTACCGATGATAAGAGTCTCAAATACAGTTTCACTCGCGAGAATTGAATAAGAGACAGAGACGTTGGTTTGGAGTTATTAAGATTATGACACCAACATTCAGTTACCATCCGGGTAAGCAAATATGGGGCTGAATGCTTGTGTCGGAAGTCGGTATGATAGCCTGGTATCAAAGTGGAAGAAGGGATTTATTCGTGACCATGAGCGTTTGGGATATAGAATTATGTATTCGTACAAGAGTTTCTGGGCTAGTCCTGATGGGTTTAGCTAACCTAATTTCACAGATCAAGACAGCTCAGAAGTATTGACGGAGAAATCTGGGCAAGTTATTCAGAATATTTTGATCAGCAGACCGAGTTCCGTTGATGACGATGGCATTTATGGCAGGTACAAATTTATGCGTAACCAGAGGATTCCTACACACCGAGAAGCCTTAATGACTGAGGCCCATATTCTCCATTTTCAATCCATCCAAAGTTCGATGAAGAGTACCACGATCTCAAAGCAACACTTCTGGTGGAGGGGTAGAAAGCGCGATGTGGCTACGTTTGTGTCAAAGTGTTTAACTGTCAAGCAGGTTTGAAGATTGAACACCAACGTGCAGTGGGCATGCAACCGTTAAGATTCCTGTTTGGAAGTGGGACAATATCCATGATTTTGTAACCGGGTTACCATGACTCTGAGGAAGCACGAGCTAGGCTGGTTTAGTTGTAATCGCTTGACTAGAATCGGCACATTTTTCTCCTATCCGTAGGATTACCCCGTTAGAAAGTAGCAGAAATGTTCAATCAAAAATTGTTCGTTACACGGTACTCCATCAGCGATCGTGCAGATAGAGATCCACGTTTCACGTTCTCGTTTTCTAGGAAAGGTTTTACAGAAAGCGTTGGGGAACCAGGCTCAAGTTTAGTCAGCTTTTCAGCCTGAATCGACGACAGTCTGAGCGTACGATTCAAACATTTGAGATATGTTACGTTCATGTGCTTTAGAATGGGCAGAAATTGGGATGACTATGATAAGTCTAGTGAGTTTTGCCTACAAATACCGTTGGCATCAGCATTAAATGCGCACCTTTCGAGATGTTGTATGGTAGGAAATGTCGTGCACCTATTGTGTTGGATCAGGTTTGGTGAACGTGATTCTTGAGGGTCCGAGAGAGTGTGGTGACTAATGAAATGGTCGCCGTCGGCCCAGGGAAAAGCTTACGGAAGCTCAACTCGTCAAAGATTACGCCGACAGGCACGCAGAGCATTAGAGTTCCAGCCGGTGAACATTTTCTTGAAAGTACCACCTTACACGTGGAGTCAGCGTTTGGTACAAGGGCAAGTTAAGTCCCTCGTTTCAAGACCGTTTGAGATGCCTTGATCGCGTTGGTGAGGTTTCCTATCGTTTGGCGTTACCTCCTCAGCTATCTCATGTTCACAATGTGTTTCATGTATCATTACTCAGAGGTTACAAGTATCATCCTCTTCACGTTGTCTCTTATCCATTCGATCAGATCCGTGAGGATTTATCTTATACGGAAGAGCCTGAGTCTATTCCTAGACCGCAAGACAATCCATGAGGAACAAGACGATCCCCTTTGTCAAATTCTTTGTAGGAGATCATCCCGACGGGAAGCCACTTTGGGAGACCGAGGATCTATAACGGACTTTCTTATCCTCATTGTCTTCCATGATCGGTAGTGTGTCTTTCATCGTATCATGTTTATAATTCGAGGACGAATTTTTCTTTTAGGGGGGGAGAGTTGTAAAACCTAAAAATTTCAATAAGTGTAAAATTACCAAAATACCCATAATGCAAGAAAATCTATAAAAGCTTAAATAAATTTCAGTTTAATTATAGAAATTATGAAAATACAATATATAGCAATTATGAAATTTTTGTAAGATCAAAATACTTTATGTTATACAAGGAAAATAATTAAAATTATTATAGGTATATATGCCGAATTTATATATGTATTTAATTAATTTATATATTACAAAAATAATTAAATAAAATATGGATAAATATATAATAATTATGTAAATAATAAAACCTGATTTTATTCCATTTGAAATGCCCTAGGACTCGGCCAAACTCTTATGTATATCTTTTATTCACTTTCATTTTACTAAATCCTAAAAACAAATACCACCGAACCCTAAATAAATTAAGTGGCGGCACAAAGAATTTTTCCAGGACTTGTGCGATTTTTCTAAGATCATTTGAAGGCTAAGGAGTGTGGGAAAAATAGTGGGAAGCTTTGGGAGTGCTTGATTCGATTTTTGGTATTGTTTTGGGGTCGAAAATCATAACCGGGTGCATTAAATCATAAAATCATCAAGGGCCATCAAAGGTAATTTTATAACTTATGTTTCATCATGTTAATATGTTATAAACCTGGGAAAAATGTTCATGCACTTTATTTTGATTTTATAAATTGAAACATATTCAAAACCCTAATTTAGAAATGAAAATGAAATCGGCATATAAAATAATTGTAAAATTTATTTTATATTTTTCTGAGGTTGTACATATCTCATATAACTCAGAAAAATTGTTGGAATAATTTATAAATAATTCGAATGATTATTGGAGATTTAAATGTGTTTACCGAATTCGAAAATAAGGAAAAAGGGAAGAAAAATGGTTAAAATGAATTAGGGTTAGGGTTTTGTTATTTTGTCCAGGTGTAATTAATGCCAATGATTGGTAAATAATTGTGTTTGTGATTGGGGAAAATTTGATTAGGGTTTTGTGAATTATTTTGTTAGCCGAATTGCTATTTAAAAGTATAAGGACTTGTTTTGTAATTTCTGAAACTTTGGGGTCTGATTTAAGCATGTTATTATATTTGTTATGATCTGAGAAAAATAAGTTGGGGGGTAGAAAATGTCATTTTGATATTATTTATGTAAACCTTACTATTTATAGAAACCTGCTATTTATAGAAATATGCGATTTTATGAAACTTACTATATATAGAAACCTGCTATTTTTGGAAAGTCTATTTTTAGAAAGTCTATTTTTGGAAAGTTTAATTTATGAAACATATTTAAATTCAGGAAAGTTATCATTTATGGAAAGTTAATTAAGGAAAGTCTATTTTTGGAAACTTACTATAATTAGAAGCTGCTATTTTGGAAAGTACCCAATATAACAAGAATACTAATCATGAAACATACTAATCATGGAACATGTTAATCATGGAACGTACTAATCAAGAAATCATGCTAATTATCAGAAGTTACTAAAAAAGAAATTACTAATAATAGAAAAGTTACAAAAAAAATGGAAGTAACCTAATCAGGGTACAACCGACTCTATTACGAGGTAGGACTAACTCCATAGATACCACTTATTCCTCACGATGAGCGTCTAGCGATGCGCGAGAGCAGCATCTCTTGGTGAGTGAGCTTTTCACACACCCACTTCTGGTTAAACAACCACATCCTGAAAAGACTTTCCGTTACTGCTGGACATAAGTACGATATTCCGTCTTTCGTATGGGACAAATCTGTCTTTTCAGATTTCATCCCCAGAAACTGCTATGCTTCCCCATTTTTATTCTTGTTCCATGATCCTTTACAGGTGTTATTTCAAAACTTATTCTATTGCCCGGAGCTATATATACGCATGCCAATGATTTACAGACTTATCACTATCATGGAGTACCATTTGACCTAGAAACATGAGGCACATTGTCACGACTCTTTCGCGTGAGAGTGATTTTCCACGCGCGTCCCTTTTCATGTTACCAATTACTTTCATGTTTGGTCCATTATTATTCAGGGCGTATGGGGCATTCCTATTTCAATTTTACACGTTCAGTGATTGGTTGTGGGTGGCTCACATCCCATCAAATTGGAGCTGATCCCTCCACCATATATTATAAGGGAAATCACCCCTCTAATACATTGTTGAGGAAGCCCCTCTATTATATGCAATGTATTCCACGACTTTATTATTATTAATGACATGTAGGATTATATAAGCTCGGGGCATTCCTTATTAATTTTATGTTTATACTAGCCACGATATCTCATGACATCTTTGACTTCACGTAAAATTCAAATGGGGGGGGGGTACATGTTTATTTCCTATCCTTCAGGTCGTTATGCTCAAGGTTTCCTCATGACACTTTGAGCTTCGCTCTTTATTTCTTATTAGCCATATTCAATACTATTCTTTACATTGTATTATAGCCCTTCACCGACGTTAATCTCACCGTATTTCTTTCTCTTTCCCTATACGGCAGGTATCAGAGGGAGATTGGGCTTGAGAGAGTAGTGCTAGGAAGTGACCCATTAGCGTCCTTTCTTTTTAATCGCAGACATTTTGATGTGCTATACTATCTTGACACTTGTTCGTTCTTTTAGACGTCCTTTACTTATTCAGTTGATCTCATAATTGGAGCCATTTTTGATTCCGGCTTCTCCACCTTGTCCTTATGTTATCATTTATGACTTTAGGCCTTGAGATGACACCATGAAGTATACTTTCGGCCTCCTTTCCGGAGTGGGTCGTTACAACTGTGGAGAGGTATATATATACACCCTTTTGTCAACTATGTTTCTGAACCCCGTCTTAACATCAATTTTTATTTGTCTTTACAGCTCTAGTGCTTTTGCTATTCCGGTAGACCCTACTGTTGCTGCCACAACTTCCACCAGGACTGCTGCGACTACTGGATTGGCAACGGATGTCAATTCGGACTGGCCGGATCTTCCAATCATATGAGTCCGGAAGGGCCGTGATGACTCGTTTATGTGCCCTAACTTACCTTGGACCCTTCCGAGGCGTCAGCGCTGTCTTGTGTTATTATTTTTTTTTTTTTTAATGGGTATGTCCTTAGGTGGAGCATTACCAATGACTCATTGCTAGACGATGGTTTTTCTTGCCGCACCTTAGTGGACCGTGTTGCTCCCCCTGCCTTCTTTTCTACTCTCTGTAGTATGGACTATGACCAACTGTACACGAAATTTAATGTAGGGGCAGCGCGAAAGTATGCCTTGGGCGAGGGTGAGGTCCACGCGCGAGCATGAACTGAGCTTAAGGAAAAAGCCAGGTTAAATAGCCGCTCGTGGTAGGTTTACTGGAGGAGAAAGATTTAAGATCCTGAAGCTGGAAGTCCAAACTGGCGTAGAAGGAGGCAGAAGCCGCGATGGTATCCGCCTTCGTGAACAAGTGTCATCATTGTCCGAGAGAAGTCTGTTCTTTAACCGCGGGTGTCACGCTCAAAATTACATGTTTACTCAGAAAGATCATGACATTTCCTGCTTACCTCTCGTGCCACTTTCTCTCACGTCTACCTGGACGTTGTTAAGGCACCTGTTCAGGCCGTCACAAAAGACTCCCTGGCGTTTGAGCTAGATAGCCCGCCTCTGATATGCTCGTACTTTATTTTGCATGTTATTTGCTTATTTGTTTTTGTGTTAAATTTCGTTGGTTGTTTTAGGTTTCTGTCTGCGTGTCAGTTTTCAGGATTTTAAGGAAAGGATGGAGGTTCAGCAGGAACAGCAGGCCCAGGAGTTGTACAACCGTGTTGCCGAGCTTGAGGCACACGTAATGGATGATCTCCGGCCGCATGAAAGGGGAATTCTACCCACTCACCTATTGACACCTTGGCCAGAAGAAGGTGCTGCTTGACTCATGTGATACATCTTGCTCACCTCAAATGTTTGAAAATCTCCTGAGTACCAATGCACTCAGAGTCATGCTTGGGTCGGGCTGTGATTTTGGTATGCAGAAGGCCTAGAAGCCGTCATGAGCATGGGATTGACGGAAGAAGTCCTCCGCAGTTATGCTTACAACCCGGAGACTGCAAAAGCACGCTATTTTGACGCGGTTAATCCATCGAGACGTAGATTTCCCCTTGGTAAGTTTGTTGAAGTCTAAGAAGGATGCTGGGATGGATGAGGTTCTAGATAGCTTCCTACTGAGACGGACCCCATGCCCTGCTTCCGAAGCGCTTATCTACAGCCATGCATTGAGTAGCTTTCCGTTCCTATTCACCATGCTGGTGATACAACGGCCGTCGGGGAGACTTCCCTGTCCTTTGCTTTGATGAACGTCCATGCCCGTGCTGAGGGGGCCAAGAAGCATGCTGCGGCCTCTTCGCCGACTGATGATGGATATAGTCTCTGCTCCTCTGTCTTCCTAGACTTGGGTGGGTGAGGCTAGTACTTCCGTGACCCCTCTCTCCGTCGAGGATTATGATAAAGAAGACACAGATGAGGCCTTGGGAAGCGTCGTTACCGTCCCTAAGTTTGAGACTTGTCGCTTTTAGCTTCATTTTTGTATGTCGCGACCGTGTGTGGCTATTTCTTTTTTCGGTTTGTAAAAAATGTGAATGTGTACTTTTTTACCGCGGCCGTATGTTGGCGTTTTTGGCGTTTTCGATCTTTAACAACGTAATGTTTGCTACCTTTTTAATAGTAACTATTGTCAGTTCGTAATAGAAGTCTTATGAATATTATGTGGGTTATCCTCCCAGTGGCGTTTGCAATACCTCTTACACACCTGAGGCTAATTTTTAAGGTTTGCACAACCTTTTATTATACGTGATAAAAGAAAATTATGGAGCCGTGGCTCCTTGCGTGCGCGTCTTAACAATTGATATAACTTTGCAAAGTCAAAATAATTTTAGGACTTAAAACTTGTGAGGGTAGCTAATCCCCACTTTTTCATTAAGATTTCAAGACATTACAAAATAAAGAAAATTGAAATATTACCCTCCGGAGCATCATACGTGCCGGGCGGGTGCTTACACTTCATGTATATAACATTTTTTAAGATTACAGATGTTCCACGTTCGCGGAAGTTCATTCCCTTTGCGATCTTTAAGCTTGTATGCTCCCTTTCCTAATGCTACCGTGACTTCATACGGTCCTTCCCATTTAGGTCCAAGTTACCTCCATCTGTGGCGTGGCTTGCGTCATTGTTACGGTAGACTATGTCCCCCGGTTTGAAGCTTATGCCGCGGACTTTGGAGTTGTAGTATTTTTCCATTTTAGCCTTGCTTTTCTCCTCTTGAATTGCTGCCTGTCCTTTTTTCCCTAGAGGTCCAAACTTATTCCAAAGCTTCGTCGTTTCATGTCAATCTACTTCCGCCGTCCCGAGTTTGCATGCCTATTTACCCGCTAGTATAGACTGCTTCCGCGCCTTATGTTGGTGAAAATGGTGTCTCTCACCATGCTTGATTTTGATCATGGTGCGGTGTGCCCATAGGACGTGTGAGAGTTCTCCTATCCAATCCTTGCTTCTTTCATCCAATCGAGCTTTGATTCCTTCTCCTAAACTTCTGTTTGCTCTTTCGACCAAGCCATTTGTTTGTGGATGCTTCACAGAGGCGAAACACTAGCGGATACATAGTTTTTCACACCAGTCTTTGAATGGGTTGTCACGAAACTGTTTTCCATTATCCGATACAATCTCCCCTGGTAGTCCGAATCTGCAGACGATGTTGTCCCATACGAATTTCTTCACTTGATTACCCGTGATAGTCGCGACGGGCTTTGCCTCAATCCATTTGGTAAAGTAGTCAATGGCTACAATCAAAAACTTGACTTTGCCTGGACCTTCCGGGAAAGGTCCGGCTATGTCGATCCCCCATTTGTAGAATGGCCACGGAGACGTGATGGGGGTTAAGTTCTGCTGCGGATTTCTTGGAATGGGGCGATGGACTTGGCAGTCATTGCATTCCCTTATTAGTTTTCGCGCGTCTGTGTGCATCGTTGGCCAGTAATAACCTGTCCGGATAGCCTTAGCGACCACGGATCTAGGACCGGAGTGCATGCTGCAAGATCCTTCGTGTATTTCTCTAAGGACGTAGTTTGCTTGAAGTGGTCCGACACACCGGAGCCATGGTCCCAAGAAAGATTTCTTGTACAAGGTTCCATTGATCACGGCGTACCTGGATGCCTTGCGACGTACCGCCCTTGCTTTCTTTTTGTCTTTTGGAAGGATTTCCTTTGTGAGGTATTCGCATATGGGTGTCATCCATGTGTGTCCTTCCTCCTCCACTATAGCGAGGACTTCCTTCTCATTTATGGACTTTTCATTAAGTTCCTCCACAAGTACTTGCTTGCTGAGATGTGCGAAGCTTGTAGATGCAATTTTGCTTAGGGCATCCGCCTTCTTGTTCTCGCTCCGCGGTACTTGCTTGATGGAAAATTCTTTGAAGTTACTTGTGAGCTTTTTTACCTTTTCCAAGTACTGGACCATACCTGACTCCTTTGCAACGTAAGAACCATTGACCTGGTTGGCTACAAGCCGTGAGTCTACGTTTGCTTGAAGGTTTTTTACACCCATTTGTTCTGCGATCCGGAGACCGGCTATTAATGCTTCATACTCAGCTTCGTTGTTGGTGGCCTCAAACCTAAACCTCATGGCGTATGTGAATTCGACCCCTTCCGGGTTTGTTAGTATTAGCCCGGCTCCGGAACCATCTATACAGGATGATCCATCTGTGAACAAAGTCCAAGGTTCCGGTAGTTCTTCTGGTTCTGTCATGGGTTCATCCGGGGATTCTTCCTCCGGTCGTTCCACGATAAAATCCGCCAATATTTGTCCTTTGATCGATATCCTTGGCCTGTATTGGATGTCATATCCTTCTAGCTCAAATTTCCACTTTAGCATCCTTCCGGTGATTTCTGAGTTTGACAGCAGTTGTTTTATCGGCTGATCTGTGATTACAACAATTGTGTGTGCTGCCCTTAAGGATCTTTTCACCATCCTGCTCGCAGTTGAGTCCATGCTAACACCAGTTTTCCATAGGGGTGTAGTTGATCTCGCCCTCGTAGGGCCGGCTCACAAGTACACTGGCATATGCTTGGCCTGGGAAAAAAAAATGGTGGGGGGGGGGGGGGGCCTTTCGTCAGTAAGACTGCACTAATAGCTTCCTTGGCCGCGGCTAAGTATATGATTAGCTCCTCCCTTTCCTTTGGTGCGGTTACATTGGGAATCGAATGAGTTTTCTTCATATGTCTGAAGGCTATCTCGTGCTTCCTGAGTCATTAGAAATCGCTCTTCTTTGTGCAACTTCTTTAGGTTTGAAGAACGGCAAGGATTTTCAACTAATTTTGACAGAAATCCTTTTAAACCTTCTATTTTCCGTTCACTTTTGTACATCTTTAAGGCATCCCGAGACGGTAAGCTAAGACCGCGTCTGCTTTGTCTGGACATACTTTCAGCCCGTCAGTGTTTACTTTGTAGCCCAAGAACATCCCCTCCTGCATTCCAAAGGCGCACTTTTTTGGATTTAGCTTCATGTTTATTTGCCAGAGAGTTTTGAATGTTTCTGCTATGTCTCGGATAATTTCTTCTTCCGTGTGGCTTTTTATGACCAAGTCGTCGACATATACTTCCAGGTTGCGTCCGATCTGCTTTTGGAATGCCCTGTCTACTAAGCGTTGATAGGTTGCCCCGACATTCTTTAGGCCGACGACATCTTGTGTAATCGAATTATCCTTGGGCTCGTGATGAAGTTCGTTTTTTCTCTTCATCCTCCTCTGACCATTTTGATTTGGTGGTACACTTTGTATGCATCCAGGAAGCACTTAAAAGGGTATCCGCAGAGAGACTCTACTTTCCAATCTATCTCCGGCAGGGGATAACCATCCTGAGGACATGCTTTGTTTAGATCTTTGAAATCCACACACATTCGCCAGCTCCCATCGTGTTTCTTGACCATGACCGGGTTAGATAGCCAGCTGTGATAATGGACTTCTTTCATGATTCCGGCATCTACCAATTTTTCCACTTCCTCCTGGATCGCTTTATTTCTTTCCGGCGCTTGCCCCCTTTTCTTTTGTCTGATAGGTAGGCATCCTTCTCGGACATTTACGCGGTGCTCCGCTATGTGCTATGGGACACCCGTCATGTCTGATGGCTTCCAAGCAAAAACATCTAGGTTTTTTCTGAGCAAAGCACATAGTTCTTTGTGTCCTTTTCTGTTAGGGTAGATCCTATGACTATTGTTTGCTCAGGGTATTCAGGACGAATGGCTACTTTTATCTTCTCCTCCAACACCTGACTGGTCACGGGGTGTTGTGTGTTAGGTCCGGAGATCATTGCACATTCCATCGGGATGACTCTGCTGCTTCGTATCGTCACCGTTCCTCCTTTGACTGGGAATTTTAACATTCCGTGTGCCGTGGATGGTACGGCACGGATCTTTCTTATACCCGTTCTGCCTATTATTCCATTGTGTTGGGATGGTGACCTGATAACCATGAAGTTCATCCATGCGGAAGTGGAATGCTCTTCGTCACCTATCTTTACTAGTAGGGATATCTGGCCTATCGGCCAAATGGTTTCTCCACTGAATCCTATGAGTGATGTGGTAGCTGGGATCATTTGGCTTCTTATTTCTGGCCGGAGCCTGACGAAGCAATGTTCGTATAGAACTTCTGAGGACGCTCCTCCGTCCACGTATATCCGGTGTACGAAGTGCCCTCCTATTTCAGCTTCGATGATCATTGGTCCTTCCGTTCCATCTTCCTCTCCTAAAGACGGAAAAGAGATTACTGTCTCCGGAGAGAAACTCTGGGTGACCCTTTGTTTGGCTACCCTCTCACACGGTTGAATCATCAAGATGGCTGGGGATTGTCTTTTTCGGCCGTTTCCCCTTCTTTTGTGCCTTTGGCTTGTATGAATTGTGACAATTTACCTGACTTAATCATCTCGTCTATCTGCTTCCTCAGCTGCATGCATTTGTCCGTGCTATGCCTCGTATCCGCGTAGAATTCACAGTACTTGTTTGGATCCCTTTTTTCCACAGGAGTTACCATTGGTGGTGGAGCCTATCTGGCTTCCGATCCGACCTTTGCTTGTTTTTGAAACCCTTTTTGAAATTTGGCTTTTTTCCTTCTTTTGGTTGCCTCCATGGCGCGGGTGCTTTTTTCCGACTATGACTGAATGCGGCGACTTCCCCTTGCAGAAAAGACATAGTCACCCTGTACATTTCATCCTTTGATCTTGGAATTTTCTCGTATAAACGCTTGATCAACTCAGGGTGGGTCATCCCGTGCATGAATCCAGAGATCTTTATGCATTTCGGCGCTCCTTCCACCTCTAGGAATTTTGCTTTGTATCTTTCCATAAAGTCCTCTGTGGATTCTCCATCTCTTTGCTTGATATGATGTATTTCCACCGGATCCTTGATGTGTTTTGTTTGCTGGAGATAATTTTCCCTGAATGATGGTCTTAGATCTTCATAGCTGTTAATGGATTCTTTTGGAAGTTTGTCAAACCAGACCCTAACGTTTCTTGTGAGCATTGAGTTGAACATGTGGCACCACGTTGGCATTGCCCACCTCTCTGTTTTTGCAGTAGACTGGAATAACTTTAAGTGGTCTTCCGAATTCCCTCATGCAAGCAATCTAAATCAATTAAAGCCTGAAAAACACTTAACAGAATCCTTTTTGATTTCTCACAAGCACTTCTTAACCTCCCCATTTCCCTCTGATTCCCCCTTAGGTCCTTATTTCATTTCCTTTTAAATTCCCGTGCACAGTGTTCAACCATATTGTTATCAAAATCCTCACCTCCTAAATGAGCATCACCAGCGATAACTTTCACCTCAAAAAT
>BQNB010060353.1:0-36961 GCA_026074375.1 Tanacetum coccineum
AATAAATAAGTATTTACTATAAGGACTTACTTATATTAATTACCTATTTTTCTTAAATAGTATAAGTATGTTATACTGAGATATAGGTTTGATATGGTATCTTTTAGAGTTATGTCGTCAACCATCACACCATTAAAACATTTAAGATAACCGTACAACATGCGTCTAACCTCTATGCATAGTGTAAATAAAGTAATTATGTTAAGTGTAGGGAAAATCTTTTTTTCTTAAATCTAAATATATTTTTGAACTAAGATTATTTTGCTTTAGTTGTAGTATCTCCGTGTGTAAACGGGAAGTCCAAGGGTTTTTAAATCCGAAGGTCCGTGAGTCCCGATACTAGTCTCTGTGAGGTGTCAAAAGCCTGGTCACTTAGCCGCAAGGTTGGGATGTGCCGAGACGAAAGTCGCTACATGGGATGATCTCGCCTTCAAACTCATTATTCTTGGATAAAACGTGAAGCTTGGAAATATTGCAACTTTCTAAAGTGTTGATCCATGGTTGAAATTTGAAATTAGCACACTCACTAACTTATAATAATTGTCGGGAGTAAAAAGTTCACAAGTTGCAAATATGAGTAGCGTTAGCATCCTAACTTGTACTTGGCGGTGATTTCGTTTTAAGCTTGGTATGGAGAAGTGAAAAGTCGGGGACGATGAATTTATCTTTTTAGACACGTTTGTGCTTTTGTTCCGTGATCCTAAGAGTTATCAAAAGAAAATGAAAGCAATACATTATGTCATTTATGAATAAGTTGTAGTTAGGAAATTAAGAAAAATCATAAAAATGGAAAAACATTGGAAAATAGGAAAGCAGGGTGTTTTAAAGCTTGTGATTTCTAAACTCTCTCCACGAAAGACTTTCCTACTTTTTAAAGGATTAGTTTAGGAAGGTTTTGAGGTATTTGGTTTTAGAGCATATAATATTGCGTGAGGACACGACAATCACTTAGTTTGGGGAATTTTGATATGTGTAAAAATACATATCTGTTTTATATAAAAATGCCCTTTAAAAGACCAGAATTGTGCATAAAATGCTTGTATGTTGCTTGTTTTGTCTTTGTGATTATGTAGGTATGGATAATGCAAAAATATTAAGAAAACGGTCAAAACCGGACAAACACGGACACGGGAAAGGAATGATTGTACAAGAGCCAGGGATTTGATGGCTGAAAGATCAAATAGTCAACTCAAGTCAACCAATGGTCAACTCAAGTCAACTGGTCAACCTTGGTCAACCACAAGAAGACAAAAACTCCAAAATGTCCAAAACAACCTGATTGGTTGGATTCACACCGTAAATATATATAATATATAATAAAATATAAAATATATATCTAAGTGTAAAAATCAACAACCAATAAAACCGAGAAGTAGTATAGAGCTTTCCCGGGTCGTTTATCCCCAACGAGGCTGGACTGGTAAATCGATACGATCGAAGATTTGAGTTTGAAGGAAGGAATTGGTTTGGGAAGTTGAAAAAGTCAAATTAGATAATAACGGACTAAAACGTTTAAGAAAAACCTAGAAATTACAAAATTAAACTAGAAAACGAGAGCCCGAATCCCGAACAAAAGGGGGAAAACCTAAAATCTTTAAAAATAACCCTACGGAAAATTTTTCAACTTTCTAAACAGTACTCTAGGGAATCAAATAACGAAGAATGAAAAAGACTAGACCAAAAACGGAGTTCGTTTGACCCAAAAACGAGTCAAAACAAAATCCCGTACCCGGACCCGTTCTTTAAAAAGTAAAAACTTGTAAAAATGACCCTACGAAAATTTTTATATTTTTCCTACAAACTAGATGGCAAAAGAAAATTTTCTAAAAAAGGAAAATATTTTTTTGATAATTTTTGAATTTTTATGAATTAAATAATTAAACCTATTTAACTAAATTTAAATTATAAAAAATATTAAATGTCTACGAAAAATTCTGAAAAATTTACAAAAAATACTAGGCTTTATAAAGTTCCTATGAAAAATAAGAAACAAAAAATTTCTTACAAATATGACCCGAAAATAAGCTTGACACAAGCTTGATACACTTAATACCACCAAGAAACAAAACCTTAAATAACAAACACCTTGGTCTTTAAAGAAAAAGTCCCAAGGGCGGCAGTGGTAAGGTTTGTTATAAAAGGAGGGATGTACCCGCTTGGTCCCAGGGTTCGCGTCTATGCTCACCCGTGCCAAGTGTCTTCCCCCTTTTGTTTTTTTTATTTTTGAAAACTCTACTCAAGGGTAAAATTGTAAAGAAAGGGAAGTAAAGGGTAGGTCGATCGTGGGCAAACATAGTAAATTTACACTTTTAGTAGAAACGTGCCCCTTATCTTCGAGACAATTACAAAACAGACCCTACGATTGTGGCTTATTTTTGGCTTTTTGAAAAAGTGAGTTTTAGCAAAAACTTAAAACTACAAACTTATAGACTAGCTTATTATCTACAACTTTAATGAGAGCAATATGAACTTTTAACAACAGAATAAGCTGGAAAATAAGCAAATTCAAATCTGTTACAGAAAGTAAGCCTTTCCCTAACTTTTTTAGATTTTGCTTATAACTATCTTATTTCACAAGGTGGAAAAAAAAAAAAAAAAATTATAAAAGCAAAAGAAGTTATATGTAGACCTAGAATGTATACAAAAGGATTCTATAGAAAAAATAAGCAAAGTTTTCCCACAAAGATTATTTACAAGAAAATTAAAACGTAAAAGTGCAAAGTTTTAGTCTAAAACAGAGATAAGCATTTCCTACTATCTAAACTATGCTTATTTTTTAAACCTCAAAAGCGAAATCAAACAATGAGCTATCTACTTATCTGTGAATTGACCTAGGTAAAAAGTTTTCTACAAAATCCTACTACAAAAAAGAAATCAAAAGAAAATTAAGCAGGAAATAAAGTGTTGTTGGTTGTTTTCTGTAGCAATCTATTGCTGATGCAATTGGACTTAAGCACTTATTTGTAGGGCAAAATTTTGAAATGAACTCTAAAACCTTACTTACTATATCATGTCTAAAAACTGAATTGACTATGTAATGGACCTCTAAAGGTCACCTAAATCTCTAAACACTAAGACTATCTACACAAAAACTGCCCTGGTGCAAATGATTGTTTTTAAACTCTAAACTTTGTAAACCTAAACTCAAACCATAAAAACCTGGCCTGCTAAAACTTGCTAATACTAACCCCTAACACAACTGAATGAACAACTTTGACAACGAGAAGTTGACTTTTAGGAGTCAAAAACAACTAGTGCCAAACACTTCACACTCCTTAATGGAAACTTACTGCCTAAACTAAAGTGAGCTTAAAAAACTGTTTAAAAAAAAACTAAAAATCAGCTTAAGCTATTTATCTACTCACATAAATTTTAACCTAATTAAATGCTATTTTAACTAATAAGACCTACAGCTTATTAGAAAGAAATAGCTAGTATTCTCCTCTAGGCATATTACATGTACTTAATGACAGAATTTAAGGAATGAGAACTAGAAATGATTATAACTAGAACAGAACAAAGCTAATACATCTACAAGCTAATTAAGAAAAGTGAAACAGGATTAAACATGAAAATTCAAAAGAAATAAGCAATTTGATATAAGCTATATATTTGCTACAATGAAATTTAGAAAGGAAACCAGAAATTTTGAAGAGCTCTTCATCACCAATACATCCAAGTGAAGAGTCTAGGTGATCCTAATGGCTTCCAAAAGCCTCTAAACCTTAAAAACCACAATAAGCTGAATTTGAGCTTATTTTACACTTGTTGCATCCCAAATAAGGCTCAAAACTACTCCAGTTGTCCAAGAAATATTGAACAGATGTAAGAATAATGGAGTAAATGAAAATCACTAAAACAGAACTTTTAAGCTAATATTCTGAGCTTGTGATTAGTAATAATCGCAAATGAGCTAATTAAACTTATTTGAAAGAAAATCACTTAAACTTGAAAACAAATGACAAGAACACTTGTAAACTGAATCGTATTGAACAAATGAAGAAGTACAAGCTTATAAGAGAAGAGTACAAGAGCTTTAAAGCTATTTTAAAAAATCTTGAAAGTAAAATGCTTAATATTGAAGGAAAATACAAAACTGAAAATTAAAATAAAAACAACTAACTAAAACTAACTTCATCTTTTTTCCCTTTTATAAGCTGAGCAGCTTCTTAGTTGTGCTTCTTGTGTAGTTTATGTGAGAGCAAAGACAAAAAAAAAAATCATCTATAAAAAACCGTCCTTTATATTGCCTTGGGGATTTGTGTGATTGCCAAATAGGATTAAGGAATTTTAGAGAGAGGAGGGTGCGAATTTGTCTATGGGGTTTGAAGGGTTGCAGGGTAAAAGAAAGGTTGAGGGTGAACCCGTGACCTGGTTTTGTGTTTTAAAAATGGCGGGGAAAAAAAAGGTTGTTATAAAAGGTAAGTGACAGGCGTGGGTTTGCCCATTATGGCAGAAAAAATCGCCTGATTGGTTATTTGGTGTTTGCACAACGCTCGTCCTTTGAGGTTATATAACATTTGGGACTTTGGGGGGTTTTCAAAACAAGACCCCCAGAGTTTATAAACTCATGCACCCCAACGACCCTTGTGTTTGTACAAGTTAGAGGGGTTGGCAGCTATGGCCCTTGTGGTTAGGCTTTGCCAATTTGGCAGTTTGACCCCTTGTCTTCATTTCTCCTCTTTTCTTCCTTATATATAATTTAGGGATTTACAATTTCAGTCCCTAAACTTATATTTCTTTGACTTTGGCCTCGGGGTTGACTTGGGTTGACTTTCCGGCTTCGATTTGGCTTTGTCTTTCACGTCTTTTTCCATGCCGAGTCCAGGTTTTGACGTTTGGCTTGATTTTCGACTTTTCTTAGATTATCCGTTCCTGCACACTAAAAATATCAAAACAAGCATAAATTGCCATTTAAAAGTCCGTTTGTTTTTGGTTATTTTAGCTCGTTTTTAAAGGTAAAAGGTATGTGTAATTAAGCACATACCAAAATCCCCCATACTAAGGTATTGCCGTGTCCTCACGCAATGCTATGAAGTAAGCATTTACGAAAACTAAGACTCTTCAATCCCCCTCGACTAATAACTTTGAAAAGTAGCAAAGTGTTTGTCAAGAGAAACTAAAGAATCAAAAGCTTCGCCAAGTCCCCGTATTTTCAAACCATTTTTTATATTTGTACACTAACTATCCTTAATAATTTTGGTGGATTTTTCATTTTTCTTTTCTCGACTACCTGTTTGAACCTTCCTTTAATTTATCAACATTGGGATCAAAGAAGAGAAACTCCAAGAATAATCTACTGATGTCCTGACGGATGATTATTCATCGTCCCCAGATTTTTCACTAGTTCCAAAACCAAGCATATTAAACAAGAACATTTGTCAAACATAAGTCTAAATGCTAAGCACACATACTTATGACTTGGAACTTTTAACTCCCAACATTGAAGTGTATGGTTTAAGTGGAGTGAACTCATTTCAAACTCACCCATAGAACAACATATTTCCATATTCGTAGATTTCAAGATGAAATCATGACTAAAAGCAACAACTTATTAGACCTTGTCACTTGATTTTAAAGAACGATATTTTTAACTGTAGATAACTTTAGGCAAACATTTTCAATCATTATAATCATAAGTTTCTTAAAGCTAGTAATGCGTTGCATATTTGAACCCCACCTAGGCCTCCGCTTTCCCTAGTAAGATATCACAACCAACGACCGTGTTTCTTAGTTTGAAAACCCACCTCGTTACTAAGCGTAGTGGAAATCACAAACAACAACCTTCATCCATAATATGGCTAAGGATTATTGTCTTAGTTTGAACCCTCTCTCTCCTAACCTCGCTTCCTGGTGAGATATCACAACACATAACAGCGAATCCTTAGAAGTAAAGATGTCATTATTTTGAACCCCCACCATCTCGTTATTAGGCGGAGTGTGATATCACGCCACATCTTTACATGCTCCATATAATCAAATGTATGCTACATTGGGCAGAAATATCAATATTCAGGCATTTTTGCATTCATACTCAATCATAGCTTTTTTGCATTTTATCTAACGAATTATAGAAAAATCTTCGCTTTAAAGAATATAAGTTACAAATTTGAAGCTTTTTCTAAAAACATGATTGACTTAGTTGAACTGAAGTTGAGTACGTATATTAGGAGGATTATAAGCTAAATGGGAGAAAAAGCCCACAAGTAACTCATATAAGTTTTTCGTTCATCACATTAAACCTTATAATTAAACTCATCATTTCTTGTCTTCACTTATAAAATACGAAGGCAATCGATTCAGTAGAAATGCTTAGCCTACCAACATAATTTGAAGGAACTAGCTAGGGGCGTAACACGCCCATGGAGTCAAAAATTATTCTCCAATCTACCCATTATGAAGAGTCAAAACTGTGACAATAACACTTATATAATATTTGAAAATTTTAAAAATTTCAGTTTTTTTTTTTTTTTTTTGGTATTTTTTTGCAAAAATTGTGGTAAAACGGGATATACGTGATAACACGACTGCATGGAAAAAATCACATGCGAAGATTTCCCCCATCCCCATACAAGAAACAAAACATCGACCTCAAGATGTTCAAAGGTGCTCCTACGTAATCTAAATGCCCGTTTATGAATGTTTGCCCAAAAAGATAAAACGTTCGTGATTAGAAAAAGTGGATACTGGATTCCCAAAATGCATGCTTAAGATGTGAAGCTCAGAGTTTAAAAAATGACAGAATCGAGACCTTCATAATCATCCGGGAAAATAACCAGGACCAAATAAAACACAAGCACAGGAATGTGCAAAGCAAATCTCATCACAACAACACTAAAACACAAAGAACACTGCGACTTATTCATTACTACAACTAAGCTAGGATAAGCATGGGGTCCTTCTCACGAAGGCGCCTTGTTTTTGTTAACCCGAGTCACAATCTTCGGCATCGAACCTCCGAAATTTCATTGTCCCATGGGGGAGCAAGTGGAAGATAAAATCATCATCGGACATTCATTCAAAGCGGTTAGGATAAACAATGAATTTAATGAAAGTTCCACTCCGATGAGAATAACATCCTGGCATAAAAGACATGATACATTGAGGATGCCGGGATCAAAAATGATATTCTTCAACCCCACAGGAGAGAAGATAAGGTGTAGCAACTGGTATTAACTAAGAAAATGGAAGAAAAATCCATACACTATAAGCGAAGAGATGGTTTCACTTAAAAGTATGAAATCCAATCCAGGTGGTGTTGGGTGGGTAAAACATTAGGCACATTGAACGTCTTGGTTCTTCATGTTGGGGAAAATAACATTCACCACATCCATATAAAAGGAATTTGCCTAGCTCGGGCTCAAATCTTATGCAGCAGAAAATTGATCATACACCGTGAGATAATAAGTGAGCAATTCATCGGCGACTCCTCATGATAAAAGTCACACCTATCTGGTATTAGGAAACTGAAACAATCGAAAGATCGAAGATAAACGAAATAAATATTGAGAAAAATCACATGAGTAAAGGTACTAAACTATAACCTTAGCCACTTACTCCTCTCTTTAAAATGTTCCGTATAACAATGAGAAAGCTTTAATAATCAGGAAGAGATAAACACAGAATGAGTAGTGGACTTGCCATACTAATCTCTCTAGATTAAAGCGGAAAGTTTCAGATTCTGGAAAGAATTATCAAATGTGTTATTCCCCCCACCCCCCCCCCCCTCCTCAAGAAAAGATAAGGAAATGTAGAGGAAGACATGATCATAACTTTGGAAGATGGAGTATGATTAACTCTAATTGCATCGATCTTAGCAATAAAAGATTGACAATCAACAATTTTCACGAAGGAATATCCTCTTTGGATGTTAAAAAAAATATCATCATCAATCCTTCCAACTTCCGGGGTCACAATCTCTAACAAAACCTCTAAGCTGACGATCCATCATCGGGAGGTGAAGCATCGACATAATCGATGTTCTCCCTGTAGGAGAATCGTCATCACTCCGAAGAATTATCATCGTCAGAAATGACAACAATCTAAAATGATTCAGTGAGAGCATTTGATGGGTGTATTTTCACAAAGGGGCAAATCACACATTTTGTCGGGAATACCCTCAGGACTCACTGGGGGATGGTATAAAGGTTCTAACACTAGCTTTATTTACTTCGTCCGATTCCCGATTCCGGAGAATAGTGTCCAAGATGCTCGTCCCCATACTAAGAGAGAATTCGGTTCCTCGAATGGTAAAAAACGGGTGTGATTGCAATGGTAACTCTTTGTCATCATCGAAGCAAAAAGGGAAAATCTCCAAGATCGATCTTTAGCCGCTGTTGAACTTTCTTCCGCGATTCGCTTTTCTTCTTCCTTCTTTTTATGGCTGAAAAAACCAACACAAAACTCCCATAAGGTTGTCATTTTTCCATAAGCTTATTTTGAGAAATGAGAAGCTCATTGTGGGGAATTGAAGATTGATTGATTGACGTGGTAAAAATTCGGGGAGTTGAACCTTGGTCCAAAACCACAAGATGTATTACATAGCCAAAGAATTTTGCTCATGATAAAAGTCTCATTCATTGGTTGACATTGGAAAGTTTCATGAGGACCCCCTCCATTTCACAACAAGGATATTGTCTTAGAAAACTTCTGTAAGATTGTGGAAAATAATCAAAGTTTGATTGAAACCGGGCCCTGATTGTAGACGAACGGACTTAAGTGTACAATCGTACCCTTAATGAGAATCAAATCCCCAACTGACTCACAGGATGGGTAACGTATTGTGGTTGTGGAGAATGGTCTTGCAACACTTTGGATAATCGTTAGAAAGTTCAGGAGTTTGAATACATGATTTGTGTACCTTTCCAACATTTACTATATAAACAGACTCCATCAAGTATTCAATACAACCACATCTATGGCAGTACAATGAAGACATCTGTTGTTGCAAACCAAGCACGTTTTGTAGGGGCTCACTAATGGTTTAATTTTTGTCATGGTTACCGGATAAGAGATAATCAGAATACTCGGAAGGACAATAATAACCGTAATGAGCACCTTTCCCACAAACTTACACGTGCATTGAACAGACTACAAAGATACCATCTAACGAATCCCGCACTCGTGACAACAATGTCAATGTTTAGAGGACTTGGTGATGTACTTTTCACCGGGGTCCTGATTGACAACGAATTGGCTCTCGAGGAGCATAACAACGTTGGTATTGTCCGTCGGATGACTCAGGAAGTCTTTGAAAAATTCATTTTCCACAGCCACACAGTTTGCAAGCAACACCTTCATAAGATTCCTTTCGTAAAAGAGACAACCTTTAACAAGACGGACCATCAACGCGGAGGTTCAACACCTTGCACACCTTGCACATTTCGAGGGGTTTTGGAACAAGAATCTCGTCTTCAAGACTCCTTTCGAACAACCACACGTTTGAAGTGTACAAACTTTCCACAAAACGAGCATTCTTAACAGCGTAAATTGATCAAACGAAAATCCGAATGAACGTCATAAGAATTAAACATAAAGATGGATGATAAAGAATAAAATGATACGAAGAAAAAGAAGATTATTTTTGGTTTTTCCATTAATTCACAAATTATTTAAACGGACCAAATGATAAGAAAACTATAAAACCTAATAACAGCAAGCTTCACGGTAGCTCTGCAAAAAGATAAAACGCACGGTGAGCGGAATGAGTCGGAATTACGCGAAGCACACTTTCTCCTTTGGGTCGTAGTTTCCTAGGAACAACCCCTCCTTATACCACTTTATAGTTTTTTAAATTTCAAAAGGTGAGCCGTACCTCGCAATGACACAAAAAGGCAAGTATTTAAATCTTTGTTCGCGTGTGAACCAACAAGTTCACTCGGAACTTATTATGATCATACCTCAGTTGAGAATATTATATTTTGGTATTTTTACCAATTTGTGAATTTTATTTTCTTTTTTATATGGACAATGCTCTTATGTTTTTGGTTTTTTTTTTTTGGCTAATATGCACAGATTAAACACAAATGCTCAAACACAACGATATGTCCGGTTTTCACAAAAGCCTCCCCGTCAACTGGCGCCAAAAATTGATTGCAGGTTTTCATTCACACCCGTAAATATATTTAATATACAATAAAATATAAAAATATATATCTAAGTGTAGAAAATCAACAATCAATAAAACCAGAGAATAGTATAGAGTTTCCCAGTGTCCGTTTATCCCCAACGAGGCTGGAATGGACAATCGATACAATCGAAGATTGAGTTTGAATGAGGAATTGATTGAAGATTGAAAAGTCAAGTTAAACAATAACGAACTAAAACTTTGTCATTTTCAAAACGTTTTGAAGGTAAACCTCTCACAAGATTTTCCTTAACAAGTTTATTAATAGTTTTAAATTTTACATGACCTAGCCTCCTATGCCATTGCATTGATTCATCATGTGTGGCCTTTGCAAAAAGACAAGTTAAACTCTCTTTAGGAACAATATTCTTCATATAAACACTGTACATATTGTTCTTTCTAGGAACTTTAAGTAAAACCTGACTTTCATCAGCTAACTTAAAGTCCAGAGATAGAACAAAACATCTAATGTCAGTAAAAAGAACACTGTTCTTTTTGTCACACATCTGTGAAACACTAAAAAGGTTAAACTGTAACTCATTAACAAAGTACACATCCTTAAAATCAAGCTTACCAGTTTTAAGAGTTCTTTTACTAGTAATTTTCCCTCCTTTGGCTCCTCCCCCAAAGGTAACATATCCTCCATCAAATTCCTTGAAGTCTGAGAGATAGGACATGTTCCCTGTCATGTGCCTTGAGCATACAATGTCAACATAGCCTTGATCTTCTTTTTGTGGATGACCCTGAACATAAAAATAAGGAAATTAGTTTCCTTTAGGACCCAAGCCATAACTGACTTGGATCTGGCTTGTGCATTAACATAATTATGTTTCTTTAAAGTAATTGATGCACTATTAAGTTTTGTAGGTCTCCAAACCCAACATGCTGAGGCCTTAACAGCATTAACTTGATTTTCCCTCACAACATTAACTACTACTGAATTTGACCTAGCAGTATTAACTGCTTTTTGCCTAGCAGTATAAAATTTACCCTTAGCAGTATTAACTTTTTGGCTAAAAATTTTGTTAGTTAATGCTCTTCTTGTTTGATAGGGCCTCTTTATAGTTGATTGTGTTGATTTAGAAAAACGTGACATTGGTCTAGCATTATAAACTATAGTTTTGGGATGAGCAGTAGTAATAAGCCTAGCAGTATTAAGTGATCTTAGGCCAGTTTTCATTTAAACTACTCTTGGAACAATGTTCCTATGAGCACTAAGGTGAGTCTTTTTAGCAGAATAATTGTAATTTACCCTTGTATAATTATTCCCAGATACCACCCTTTTCCTTTGATTGTAATTGCAGTTAGCCTGCACATGGTCAAAACTTCCACAGGCAAAACAAGCTTTATTGTACATCACAAAGTCACTTCCTAGCTATTGGGACTTCTGATTATTCCAGTTTCTTTGATTTCCCCTAGGACTTTGTGACCTATACATTTCATCATACTTACCTTGTTTCCTAACTGGTTTTTCTTGTTGTTTAGGTCTAACAAATTCTATCTTAGTAACAGTAGGAAACACTGTTTTCTTCTCTAACTTATCATTTGACACCAACTCCTTAACCAATGGGGCATTAAGAGATTCCCTAATCTCATTAGAAATATCTTCACTAACACTCTTACTAGTCTTAGGTCTATAGCCTTCAAACTTAGGCTGTTGGAACTCCTCTAGACCAGAGTTAGACAAATCAAATTTTAGGGGTGAAAATAACCATGTAGGAGGAGGTGGAACAGTATTATAGCTTACAAACCCCACACCCTTTCTACTTTTATCAGTTATCTGACTTCTTCTTAATTTGTCTAGACTTTTAGAAGCATTATCAATTTTTTCAATTTTACGTTGATTGCTTTTTTTTTCTTGCTTAAACTTTTCAAACTCACTTTTAAGCATACTAAGTTCTGAGTCTTTATATGAGATATCTCTTTTAAGAACAGCAAGTTGCTAATAAAAAATAACCTCATTCTTTTTGTAAAAGACAATTTGCTCTTCCATAGATGTTTATAAGTTGCTAAATTGAACTTTGATTTGTTAAACTTTGTTTTTAAATTATAAAGTTGAGTTTTAAGAGTTTCAAAGCTTTTTAGACAGGTTTTTGAATAAGTTTTGTCATTATGTATCTCAGAGTCTAAAAAGCCATAAGAGTCATGTTTGTAGGGACTTCATCATCTGCCATATAGCTCTAGTCAAAACCAGCTCCATCAATAGCCACCATGGCTTTGGAAGAAGTTTCTTCCACATTTATAGTCCTTCTAGAGTTGTCTTGATTCTTGTTCCTGTTATCTTGGTTCCTAGGTCCTCTGCATTCCCTTATAAAGTGTCCTATCTTGTGGCAATTGAAACACTTTACCTTAGACTTGTCATATCCAGTTGTGTCACTCCCATTGATAGTGATCTTTCTATTAGTTTTTTGGAAAAACCATTTTGCCCTCATGCTCAGCAATGCTAACTGTCACTTCAAAACCATCTCTTCTATGTCATCTTCATGGATTTGTTCAAGGTCCTCATACACAAGTTGAGACCCGTTTGGTTAACTGGCCAAAAATGCATAAACAGTGTCATTACTTAAGTTAGCAGTACTAACTTGAGTACTAGTAGTGTTAACTTGAGTGCTGGCAGGGCTACCTTGAGTGTTAGCAGTACTAACTCCATAAGCAGTATTAACTTCATTAATACTGCTAGAGGATGACAAAAAATCCATATTCTGATAACTTGAGCTTGCAGTCTAACCTCTTGTTCAACAATCTTGAAATTGTTGTAGAGATCATCAAAGCTCATTGTGTCTAGATCAGGTTTATTCCTCCAGACCACAACATGAGTATTCCACTCCGAAGGCAGACTTCTCAAAAATTTCAAATTGAGATCTTTTTGTAAAATAAAGTCAAGAGACTCTGTGCTTGGAGCACTAAAGTTCTCATACATTTTCTTCAGAAGAGTCTTCTGAGTCTTCTTTATGGCTTCATTACCACCACATCTTGTTTGTATAGCAGCAAACAAAGTCTTAGCATCCTTGTACTAATCAAAAGTCATTAGATGTTCATTAGGAAGTGCCATCAGTAACATACTTCTTGCCTTTACATTATTCTTCTTTTGAACCTTTTCTTTAGTAGTGACAGGACCTGGTATTAGTGAAGTTGAGGAACCATCATCATTTGTTATTGTTTGAGGTACTGGTTTGAATGAGTTTCCATTCTCTATGACATCCCATAGAGCATAGTCTTATACTTGAAAGTATTGCTCAATCCTTAGCCTTCACATATCATATTCACCCTGTTTGAGAATGGGCAACTTTCTAGTAGTAGTGTTTTGTGCAGTTTCTATATCCATCTCTTCCTTATGAGTAAAGAGTTCTTCTTGTTAGTTTCTTCTAGATCAAAGTTTTAGAACACAAGCTCTGATACCACTTGTTGATCCAACTTAAGATTGATTCCTTAGCTTGTAAAGGTTAAGTTACTTTGGATAGAACCAAAACAACTATTGTAGAAACTTTGTGAATACTAAAGAGTATGCGGAATCTACTCTTTAATACTTAAAAGAATATTAATGAAATAGTAAACTGTATGAATAATGTATGAACAATGATATTACTAAAAAGCTTTAATATTATTATTATCAATAATACGAGTACTTTGTGTAGTACAAGGGTTTACAGCCTTGAAGCTATGTATCAAAATGTATATTTATAACCATAACCTACGATCTCCTTTTATACACCAAGGAGTCCTTTACAAGATAACTACAAATCTTCTATAATTCTAATAGATAACTGCAAATCTTCTAACTTAATAAGATATACACTGAATAAATCAATACATATCACTTAACACGTCTTTATCACTTTAGCAGTCTTAATCTTTATGCAGCAGTCTTAAGTCCTTCAGCAGTCTTAAGTTAGTACTGGCGGTACTAACTTACTCTAGCAGTACTAACTGGTTAGTACTGGCAGTTGTAACTTGAGCGGTACTAACTATTGGCTTGGCAGTACTAAGTATGTAGACTTTTAATTCCCAACATCTTCCCTGTCAAAACTTTTAAGCATGTGACTAAAGATGATGTACATTTAAGACTTTCCATTAGCTCTTATTATTTGATAATAGCTTTTTCTTCCTTCTTTATGAATCTTCCAGTCAACAATACTTGGAGACTTAACAGCCAAAGGTATAACATCAATTGTTACCTCTTCTTCATCTGGAACAATTTCCATTAACTGTTTAAGCTCTACTGTTTCTTTGTTATCTTCCACCTTTTGCTTCTTTGTAAAATTTTCTCATACCCCATCAATGCAAGTTTTTATTCAAAAATGGTAGAATTTAGTAAACAATCAACACCTTCTTTATCTGCTAGTTCAAGATCTCTTCTAACAAATGATTCAGTAATGATTATCTTCTTGCCATCTACTAGGGCATGTAACTGTTCTTCCCCAATGATAGTTTTGGCCTTGACAGTACACCAAAATTGTTCAATACAAGAAATATATATAGTAGGATTAATTGTTAATGCATAACTTATAGAGTAGGCATTCAAAAAATCCACAATTTGTTCTAACCCATCACTCTCTGTGGGTTTAGACAAAAACGCGACCATATTATGAGTATCTGCAAACTTTAGAGTCGACATTGGTGTTGGGTTTTGATAATGGATGATAAAATTGAGTTAGGGTTTGTAATTAGAGAGTATATGAGAGAACAAAATTGATTAAATGATTGATTGAAACCCTTACTCGAAGTATTTATGAAAAATACCCTCAACAACCCAGCAATAGTAACTCGGCAGTAGTAAGTTATGCCTAACAGCATTAACTTTGAGTCACCAGCATTAACTCCAATTCCATTCCAAACAGCATTGCCATCATCAATCTAACACTTTATTTGCTTTTCCTGTAAAATGTTAGTCCAAAAACCAAGAAAACACAAGCCATAGCAATTTTCACAATTATCACAGTATTAATTATACTTAGCAGTATTAAGTATAACTAAAAGTAGAAACTCAGCAGTATTAAGTATAACCAGCAGTACTAATTATACTTAACAGCAAAAACTTTAATGACATGAATAACGGTACTAATTCATACAAAACTCAACAAAAACATAAAGAGATAAAAGACTTTAAGGATTTAGCATTCCAATACTAACAATCAAATATTGAAATATACTTACATCAAAAGCTTTTGTAAGTAAATCTGCAACATTCTTGTCAGTATGGATTTTGACCATTTGAATCAATTTCTTTTCATTGCAATCCCTAATAAAATGATGTTTGATTTCTATATGCTTTGTTTTTGAATAAAAAACATGATTTTTAATTATGTAAATAGTACTGTTATTATCAATAAAGATCTTGGTATGCATAAAATTATACCCATAATCAAGTAGTTGATTTTGAATCTAATGTACTTGTCCACAGCAACTTGAAGCAGCCACATACTCAGCTTTTGTTATGGAATTTGCAACCACTGTCTGTTTCTTGCACTGCCATAATATTAATCTAAATCTAAGGAATTAACAACGTCTTATTGTAGACTTCCTATCCAAGCTTGTTCCAGCATAATCAGTATCAGTGTATGCTACCAAATCAAAAGTATAATCTTTTGGATACCAAAGGCCTAATTTTGGTTGACCTTTTAAGTACCTAAAAATCCTTTTCACAGCATGAAGATGTGAAACCTTTGTATTGACTTGGTATCTAGCACAGGCACACTGCAAACATGATGTCAGGTCTTGAAGATGTAAGATACATCAATGAACCAATCATTGACCTATACATATGAACATCCACTTCCTCACCATCTTCATCCTTAAGTAGAGGCTTATGAGTTTCCATTGGTGTCCTTGCAGTCTTGACTTCTATAAACCTAAATTTCTTTAATGTTTTAGCAACATATTTATCTTGACAAATAAATATGCCATCATTCTTCTGCTGCACTTGTAATCCCAAGAAGAATGTAAGCTCTCCCAAAGAACTCATCTGAAATTTATCATGCATCAACTTCTCAAATGCAATGCATAACTCCTTCTTTGTTGAACCAAAGATGATATCATAAACATAAACTTGAACCAGCAAAATATCACCTTTGTGCCTTTTGATGAATAAGGTCTTGTTAATTTTCCCTCTTTGAAACCCATTGTCCAACATATATGTTGACAAAGTTTCATACCAAGCTCTAGGAGCTTAATATAGTCCATACAGTGCTTTTTTAACCTTGTATACTCTATCAGGAAAGTCTGGATCTTCAAATCCTGGGGGTTGACATACATACACCTCTTCTTCAATCTTTCCATAGAGAAAAGCACTTTTTACATCCATTTGATACACCATAAAATATTTAAATGAAGCATAAGCTAAAAATAACCTAATTGATTCAATTCTTGAAACAGGGGCAAAGACTTCATCATAGTCAATCCCTTCTTCTTGTATGTACCCTTGAGCAACCAATCTTGCTTTATTTCTTATCACAATTCCCCTTTCATCTTTTTTATTCTTGAAAACCCATTTAGAGCCTATAGCCCTTTTTCCATTTGGTAAATCCACTAAAGTCCAAACTTCTTGTAACTTTAATTGTATAAGCTCTTCCTCCATAGCCTCTATCCAGCTTGGATGCTTCAATGCATGAATTACCTTTTTGGGTTCTTCTTGTGATAAAAAGCAAGCAAACAAGCAGTTTTAAAGGTCTTTATGGTTTGATCTTTATTGAATAGTGCTAACAAACCCATGTTCCTCCAAATTCTTTGACATCTTTCTTGTTTGTGTAGTTGATTGCAAATCTCCAATCACTTGATCAAGAGGATGATCTTTATGAATTCTTATAGTTGGATTAGGACTCACTTGGATTGTTGTATCCAAATTGTTCATGTCAGCCATTACACCATCATCTTCATCATCTCTTGAGAAGTCAAATATGCTATAATCTTCCAAAGCAAGAATATTTGGATCAAATGGAAGTTCAATGCTTGTTTTTCCACTAACAGTATTAAATTCATTTATGTCAGCATCATTAATAGTTTAATCCTCATTGATCCTTTGAATCCTCATTGGCCCGCAAAGATCCATATGCAATAGATAGAGTTTTTCTTGTATGAAGTCTTTAGCTTTGGGTTTATGGGAGTGTTTCTTGCTTTTACCAAGAGCACAGGCAGAGCACAAGTGATCCTTCTGATACTTTATTTTTGAAAGACCTCGGACGAGACCTTGTTTGGAAAGAGTAGTGATATAATCAAAGTTTAAATGAGATAATATTTGATGCCACAACCAAGACTTGGTCTTTGAGGCCTTAGACAAGAGACATATTATAACAATCCGTATTTTAACGTCATTTTATGTCAATAAATATTCAACTATTTATTTTAAACTTTTACGCGTTTGCTTTTAATTTTCATCGTTTAGTTAAATCGTGTAAACTAAAAATCAACATTCAACGTAAACGAACATCATACAAATAAAATTTTACGTCAAGTAAGTGTTATATAATTTTTAAGAAGATAATTTATAACTTTTTATCTTTTATTTTTATTAGTTACGTAAAACTTTTACGTTTCGCGATAAAATACATTTATGCATACACGGAAGCACCAATACCCATCTATACTTCAACAAATACCCACTTTTATACCAATACCAAAAAATTATATAAATCTTACCCACAAATAAAGTCTAGCCGTGTACATGTGTATGTAAATACACAGATTAAATCAAAAGTCTTCACAAATGTCATTTCTAATTACTTAGGGATGAGGAGAAGTCTTACACTCTTGTACCATTACCACTAAACTACTTCTAAATCCATGGTATTGTTAAGATATTTACTAGATATTTTTAGTATAAAAGGGAGCCTAATGCAAGCATTCATTCACACTTTTAATCCCTTCCAATATCTAAGGTATCTCAAGGTGATTTGGAAGTTTGGGTATTAATAAATCAAGGGTTTGATTCAAGAAAGAAACTAGGGTTTTCAAGTGATAATAAGGGTTTTTTTGATAAGTATTTAGGGTTAAATACTTGTAGTTGATTTGGGTATCATCTTCATACATCTTTATTGAGGTCTAAACATAAACCTTAACCTTTCTAATTATTCATTCATAATTTATATCATGTTATATTTGTTAATCACCACCTAGGGTTTGTTTTATGAGTTTATAAATTAAAACAAGCATGTATAACATTCAAACTTATTTATTCTTCTGATGAAATGATGTTAAAAATATGATAGAACACAAAGAAAATACTTTATATAATTGTTGGTTAATTTATGGATTTAGTTATAAATTAATTGTTAAAGTATACTTATTAAAGTTTATACACAAATATCATGAGGACATTTTATTTGAACATAAAATGATGGACAAAATTTAGAGGACCTAAAATGTACCAAAGATGTGGTATGAATTAACTTAGAGGACTTGTACAAATTAATCAAGTAATAAATTATAAAAACTAGTTTATAATTTATATATATAAACAAATTGTTTTGAGTATTCTGTTTAGATTTGGAATTTTATAAATTCTGGAAGTGTTTTTATATGATAGTACATTTTATAAGGAATCCAAGCATATAAAGAACTCGAAAAACGAAGCTATAACGATAAAGTTATGATATTTACAAGATTACAATAATTAAATATATAAAAGTATTTTTATGAAAATAGTTTTATAAAAACTGGTAATGTTTTAGATCTGATAAAAATTTATAAATATTTTGTTATGATAGATCATCTCAATAGGAAACCATGCATATAAGAAACTTTAAAAACGGAATTAAAACGAAAGAGTTATGCATTTTGAAAGATTTAAGTTTATAAGAATAGTTTTATAAATTGTTTTGAACATACTGTTTTGACACATGTTTTTATAAAAACAGTGTGTATTTTATTTGAAAAGTGTATCTCGTCACGATTTCATACATATAAAAAACAAGCAAAAGGGAGTAAAAATAAGTGAGTTATGAGTATTTAAAGATTTCAGATAAATAGAAATTACAAAAGCAAATTAATTTTTAAAAATAATTTTTTGTATTTTTAAAAAAATGTAACATTCTGTTAGAAATATAAAATGTGGTTTACGTGTGTTTTCGGGTCCCTTTGAGCTCTAAAAACCTTAACACTCTGTTCTCAAGTTGAATAAAATAGTGTAAAGAGAAAGAAAGTGAAAGCAAGTAAAATATGTCATGTTCTCAAGATTTTTTGCAAAAAAGAAAAAGGAGTAAAGCAAATGAAAAAGAGGGTAAACACCACTTTTTTGAGCCACAACTTGCACCCCATTTTTGGGATGAAAGAGAATTAATACACATTGAAATGACCATATCACCCTTCTATCTATTTTTGTTTAGTGAGTTTCTTTTTTATTGAAGGGTTTCAATTGTAATTCTGTTAACTTACACTTTTTAATCTAAAGTTAAAAAACACAACTTTGTTTTATTTTCATTCACTTTCTTCAATCGAGAGAACACGAAATAAAGTGTGAGGTTTCACTCCCCTCCTTCACCATTCTCTTTCCTTCTTTACTTTTCTTTCATTTCCTTTATGAAAAAACTTAAGAACAGAGCCTAAGAAATATTGTCGTATCATTTATATAATATTTATATACATTTTTAACTTTATAAATATTATTTTATAAAACAATTAAACTATTTATATAATATCATTATATAATCAATAAAAATATTAAATCATGTATTATGAACAAATAATCAATGGTTGGACAAAGATAACATTTTATTTTAAGGATACAAATACCTAGACATTTATTTAACAAATACGATTTAAATATTGTTTCAGCTTTTTAAACTAAACAAAAGCTATTAGGTGGTGATATAACTCTATAACTTATAATGCTGTATTTATATTAAATACATCGTACTTATACGACCTATAATTAATTAGGTTGCATCCCGAATCATTTGTGACGATTACTTGTTGAATTTGTGATAATCACTACATTCACTAGAGGTGAGTTTATAGCCCCTCTTTCACTTGTTTTACATTTACTTTACAAATCTTGAGGGAGAATACATGCTCGTTACAACTTGTTTACTTATTCATTTACAATCTCTTTTAATACTCTTCTTCATACTTGTTTACATACTTGATTTCGTAACTCATTTACATACTCGTTTACATGAACGTTTACAAACTCATTTACATGATTGATTACAAACTCGGTTACATGAACGTTTACAAACTCATTTGCATGATTGATTACAAACTCGTTAACTCACTCATTTTCATATCTCGCAATGGGATACAATACCTGTTTTCACTTATGGACGCAACAACTTTACTTTTATTCAAATGATTACGGATTAGTTTAAGCTACATGAACTGTTAGTTACTCGAAGGGTAAGCGCGAATGTCATAAGATAGATCTATTTGGGATTGACAATCCCCGTTCGGGTGACTAGCTCTCACTAGTTTTAGCAGTACTGAACTAATGAAACGTTATACCATGTCGGAGCACGACTTGATTAGTATCTATAAGGCCAACAACTACATACTTATGAACTCTTACTGTGCCTTGAATAAAGTGGCATACATATAAGTCTACGCAGCAGTTTCATAAACTTAGGGGTATAATCATAATCACACATGGCGACTATTTTATTGGATAAAATGGTCATGCTTACTTTACAAACGCTTTGGTCTAACTATACGTAACTTTTTGTGACTATTGTATGGGATACAATAGCCATATACACCTTTGATTCAACTTTTACTCTTACATTTTCATGACTATTATAAAGATTGAAATAGTCATACACGCTTTACAAATCTTGATTTCAACATTCATACATGCACTTTTGTAAATATTTAAGGATTGAAATGGTCATGCATACTTTATGTAACACCCCCAAATCTGGGTTGCAGCGGAATGTTGAATATTTGAGGGCATTACTTCATAGATCAATAGCACAAGATATGAGAACGACCACTAAACGTGTCGTTTAAAAGATACACTGGATTTAACAAAATACTTGTTTGTTACATCAGCTCATGGCTTTAAATTTGTTTGACAACGTAAGTAAAGATTTTGGTTTATAACAAATGTTCCCAAAATATAATACGCCCCAAATCTTTAGTACTGACTCTTCCAAAGAGTGACCCCAATGTATCTGAGCACCTCGTGCCTTATTGACCTGAGAAAACATGCTTAAAACGTCAACATAAAGTTGGTGAATTCATAGGTTTATGTAAATCAATTGTAGGACCACAAGATTTCCAAGTGTATGATTAAGCAACAGATGCAAACATCATAAAAAGTAATTACGTTTTCCTAAGCTCATGACACTGAAGCTCGACGTGTATGAATGCAATAAATTGCCAATAAATGCCCGTGAATGATGTTCTAACCCGTAACATCCCAAATCCGACATGGTATACGTTTGTTGTCCGGCAACCTGGCACAGTGAGCGCTACTCACCCAAACGGGGATGTCAATCCCAAATAGATCTATTTATAACATTCGCGCTCACAATCTAGTGATTGACAGTTCATGATAAAGGGCTCAGTGGGTTATCGCTACTTAGGCAAACACGTAATCATTGTATAAAATGTACACTTGCGTCCAATTTGTAAAACAAAGCATGTTCTCACCCCAACAATGTAAATCATTTAAATAATTGTAAAACATGGGGCTATGAACTCACCTTAGTAAATAGTCCTCTGAAAATGATAGTATATATCCAAGTATGAATCACACCGTCAAATACCTAAGTAAATACGGCCAGTCTTAGTCTACAATTTAGGCTAAAGACTCAATGTATAAACTATAATAAATTGCTAGTTTATATATACTGTTATCACTTGTGTGGTGGTGTACATGTTTAATGTATTTGTATTCACTTGATGGCTCTTGGGAAGGTATACGATTTCACACGTTCTAATACACGTATAAAAGTTATTAATAAATATTCGTATTTATTAAATCGTAGGTTAACTTGTATATTATCCGAATATAATTCGTCCGATATGTTAAGTGTTTATGAAATCACTTTTGTTTATAAAATACCCTTAGGTTTTCTATAATTACCAAACAGTCCCTCTAGTTTATGAAAATAGAGTATTTACACTTTAGACCCCTTAAGTTTTCACTTGTACATATTTAGTCCTTCAACTTTACAAAGTTACACTTTAGGTCCTTATATGTTTCTAATATTTCCTAAAGTTTTAGAATGACCAAAAACAGTCCCTAGACTCTTCAAAAATAGATTTTGACAGTTTTAACCCTTAAGTTTGCAAATTTACACTTTTAGTCCCTTAACTTGTAAAAATCGTATTTTAACTCTAATTTAGATCTAACAAGTGACAATGGGTTTCATTAAGTTCCAATAACCCATATAAGCTGGGTCATCTTATAAATAAGCTCGGATGAGCTTATTTAGGCTTATTTGGACCTTATTAGGCCCGTTAAGGTCCAATAAGCATTTAAAAGGTCCAATTAAGATTTCAAAAGCATAAAAGCCTTTTTAAGTCCATTTAAGCTCACTAAATCTGTTTGGCTAAAAAATAAGCTCGGGTGAGCTTTTATTCAAGCTTATTGGGCTTGTTAGCCTAATAGCCTTAACCCGTTTAGTTGTAAAAGGTTCTATTAAGTATTTCAACTTATTTTCTAGACTTGTTAAGCACATTTGGGTTTGTTTTCTATTACGGCTTATTCAATAAGCCATTAAGCTCGTTATTGGGCTTCTTGGGCCTAATAGAAACCCGAATAGTGTTCCAAATAGTTTGGCTTGGTCCATTAAGGCCCGTTAGCCTTGTCTAGGTTCAATAAGATTATTAAACTTGTATAAGCCCACCAATAAGCTGTATAAGCTCGTTGTGGCTTATTGGCTTGCGTTCTAGGCTCGTTAATGGGCTAACAAGCCCGTTAGGGGTCCGGTTGGTTTCTAAAGGTATTTTAGGGTCCATGTGTGATTAATAAGCACACTAGGCCTCTAAAAAAGCTCGTGAAGCTTATAAATAAGCTGTGAACTCCCCCCCCCCCTCGTGGTTTGTTAGGCTTGTTGGACCTAGTTGGGTTTAAACGAACCCAATTTTGGTCCATTAGCTCATTAGTTATATCCTAGGATTTTCAATCTTTTCGTTAAGCACTTGTTAACATTTATTAACCGCGATTTATCACATGCGTTCATCTAATAAGTTAATGTTCGCATTCCCAAGCCAAGTTGTTACGTTTACTTGAAAAGTTTACGTATAAAATTTATGTGTTTAATAAAAATGAACCCATAAACACCTTGGTTCTCATTCATGTATTTTAATGAGATGTCTAAGCCTTAACTCAATGTTTAGTCATGTTTCATATACGTGTATATATATTAGCACCATACAAGATCAATCATACTCATAAATTGCGTGCGTGAACCATGCATGAGTCAAGCCATGCATGCTCATGCCCACGTAACTTATCTAACACCAATGTACATGACTAAATAACTAGAGTATGAAAACAACAAATGGAAAATGACATGCAAAGCTTTGTCGCGACTTACAATAGGTCCTAGAGTCTTTAATTAGCGTCGTGTAGATAACCCAACTCGTTTACACCCAACCCGTATATAACCCTAAGCTTCAAAGCTTGTATACCTAATCCTTAGGTCGTATACTCTTCTTAATACTCTTGTATGTGAACTTAAGTGCACCTTGTGTCCTTAAAAGGAAATGTAGGTTGTGTATGGGTTCGGTTATGTGAGACCCGAATGCAAGAGAGAGTAAATGAGTATGGTTTTACCTTGAGAGAGTTTTAGAGTTTTAGAAATGTGTTAAGTGACAATATGAGTGTGTATTTATAGGCAAATGAGCTAGTTAGCTTCCCTTGGTTCTTGTCTATCTAAAAATGATCCTTGTGAGGCGGCTTAGAGGTTTTTTAGTTAATCTCAATTGGTTTCTTGCTAAACCAATAAGTACTATTCTTTATTGCTCAATATTTGTACAAGATATGCTTAGATACTTGAAATCTTATGATTTGTGTGTTGGTTCATGCTTAGCCGCGACATCAAGGGCAAAGGGATAGTTAAATGGTTATTAACCATTGTGTAAATGTTAGTTAGGGGATACTAAGTACTAGTTTTAATTAACCAGGATATGTACATGTACTTAGGGATCAATATGAGATTTTCTAGCTAGCTAAATCACAAGGGACAAATTATATGTAGATTTATCTTACCCATATTCGTCCTGGGTGGTTTATTAACATAATAATTATACAAATTTTATGTTTAAGGATTAAAAGTGGGTATTGGTTTGAGTCTAGGTAAGTCTAGATATTTCTGAGGTTTGTCCAAATGTGTTTTATTGCGAAACGTAACCCTTTTACGTGACCAATAAAAATAAAATACGCAAAGTTAATAATTATCTTCTTAATAATTATTTCTAGTCTACGCGATTTGGCTTAAAAGATAATTTAAAAGTAAACATGTATCGGACCAAAATAAATAGTGACGAATAATAGAAGGCGTAAAATGACCTAAAATTGAGAAATGTTACAGTCTCCACCCGTTAAAAGAGCTTTGTCCTTAAAGCTTAAGACCTTGTAGTGGATGACGTAGCCCGATTTGTGAAAAGTTATGGGTATTTCTGTTTGAACGAATCTTTACGTTCCCAGGTAAACTCAGGACCTCTCCTAGAGTTCCAGCGAACCTTAACCAATGGTATCTGGATTCGATTCAAATGTTTGATCTCCCGTTCCATAATTTCAATGGGTTCTTCCACAAACTAGAGCTTATCGTCAATGAGAATTCCTTCTAACGGCATAACTAATGGTTCGTCGGCCTAACATTTCTTCAGATTAGACACATGGAAAGTATGATGAACTCTGCTCAACTCTTGAGGAAGTTCCAGCTTGTAGTCAACTTTCCCAACTTTGGCTAACACCTTGAAAGGTCCGACGTATCTCGGATTTAGCCTGCTCCGCTTACCAAATCGTACAACCCTTTTCCAAGGTTAGACCTTGAGCATAACCATATCCCCAACTTTAAACTCCATCGGCTTTCGCTTTTAATCAGCGTAGCTCTTTTGTCGATCCTGAGCAGCTTGCATCCTCTAGTTGATCAGGACGATCTTTTCTGTTGTTTCTTGGATCAATTCTAGACCAGTCAGTTGGGCTTCTCCAACTTCGGCCTAGCACACCGGTGATTGACATTTTCGACCATAAAGTACCTCATAAGGTGCGGCCTTTATGCTAGGGTGATAACTATTGTTATATGAAAACTCAGCTAGTGGCAAATGCTTAACCCTTCCTTTGCCAAAATCGATCACGCAAGCACGTAGCATGTCAAGCACTTACTAACATATGTGGCAATGTCAGCCTTTATGTTGGGCCACCAATATAGTTTCTTCACATCTTGGTACATCTTTTCGGAACCTGGATGGATAGAGTATTTCGACTTGTAGGATTCGTGCATAATAACAGATCTTAAGTCTCCATAGCAAGGTAACCAACTCTTGCCGTGTAAATATAGAGTTCCATCAGTGCGTGGTTCCAACCTTTCCTTGGGTATGTCCTTTCTGATCATACCGCCTACATCTTCATTCACAAGATTTTCTAACTTCTTAGCTTCGATCTAAGCTTCTAAAATTCATTTGGGAAGATCCAAGCTAATAGTCATAACTAAGGCTCGAACCTGCAGTGGCTCAATCCGTTCCTTACGGCTTAATGCATCTGCCACTACGTTTGCCTTCCCTGGATGATAACGAATGTCACAATCATAGTCACTTAGCAATTCTAGCAAACGGCGTTGCCTCATGTTAAGCTCCTTTTGATCGAGAATGTGTTGTAGGCTTTTATGATCGGTGAACACGGTAGATCTGGTTCCATATAGATAGTGTCTCTATATCTTTAGAGCAAACACTACCGATCTAAGTTCTAGATCATGATGGTGTAGTTCTTCTCAGAACTTTTAACATGTAGAGAAGCATATTGCAATCACCTTCTCTCTCCTGCAATTAACAACAGCGCCTAAGCCTTTGTGTAAGCATCACAATAGACCACAAAGCCTTTGCTTCCTTCAGGTAAAGCCAGAATTGGCGCACTGCACAACTTCTGCTTTATTAACTGAAACGCGTTCTCTTCCTTTTCACCCTAATCAAATCTGATTCCTTTCTGCGTAAGCTTTGTCATTGTTTAGGCAATCTTCGAAAATACCTGATCCCTCGATAACCTTCGATAGTACCCACCAGAAGACTAAAAACTTGTCAGATCACCTTATACGTTGGTGTCTTAGGAGATGCCCAATCTTTGATAGATTCTATCTTTGCTGGATCCACATGAATACCTCTGCTATCAATGACGTGACCAAGGAAGTGTACCTTCGGAATCCAAAATTCACATTTTGAAAACTTAGCATACAACTTCTCTTTCTTAAGCAACTCCAAAATTGCCTTAAGATATTCTTCATGTTCCTTCTCCTCCTTTGAATAAATAAGTATGTCATCAATGAAGACAATTACAAACTTATCTAAGTAAGGCTTGCACACCCGATTCATGAGGTCCATGAATATCACAGGTGCGTTTGTCAGTCCGAATGGCATGACCTGAAACTCATAATGTCCATACCGAGTTCGGAATGTCGTCTTTGGAATGTCTTGCTCTCGTACTCTAAGCTGGTGATAACCCGATCTCAGATCTATCTTTGAATAAATATAAAAAAATGAAAAAAAACAATAATAAGGAACTAAAAAATAAAAAAAATATACAAAAAAAAATTGAATAAATTAAATAAAAATAAAAATAAAAAAAAAAAAAAAAAAAAAAAATGAAAAATAAAAATAAAAAAAAAGAAAAACTAATAAACTAAAAACAATAAATAATAAGAAGAAGAATATAAAGATAAAAAGTCATAAATAATAGTATAATATAAAATAAACAAAAATGAATGAGAAAAAATAAAATAATATAACAAATAACTATAATAAAAATAAAATAATAACACAAATAAAACATAATAGAAAAAAAAAAAGAAATAGTAAAAAATAAAAATAAATTAATACATAATAATAAATAGAGCATAAAAACATATTATATATGACATAGTAAAAAAAATCACAATACCACATACCACCCACCCCGCCCCACACCCCATCCCCCCCCCACCCAACCTCCACCCATCACCCCCCCACCGCCGACCTACCCCCCACCACGCCCTTCCCGACCCCAACCATTATTGCCCTCCCATCCCCCCCACCTCCACCACACCTTCCGACACCCACAACCCCACCCAGCATTACATAAGATTCGCATGTGCTAGCCCACCTCCATCACACACCTCTCCCCACACCCACCTTGACATACACACACTACCCCCAACGCTCCTCACCATAAACCTCTCACCCAGGTACCCTCCCACACTTCTCACGCGCTTGACGCTCGGCAACTGTATCGCCGGGGTGGGGGGTTTGCCCACCCCCACGCACCCCCCCACCCTCAGCCCCCCCCCCCCCCCCCACCACTCACTACCCCCACACTCCACCAACCCCACCCACCCCCCCCCACCCACCACCCCCCAGCCTCCTTACGGCTTAATGCATCTGCCACTACGTTTGCCTTCCCTGGATGATAACGAATGTCACAATCATAGTCACTTAGCAATTCTAGCAAACGGCGTTGCCTCATGTTAAGCTCCTTTTGATCGAGAATGTGTTGTAGGCTTTTATGATCGGTGAACACGGTAGATCTGGTTCCATATAGATAGTGTCTCTATATCTTTAGAGCAAACACTACCGATCTAAGTTCTAGATCATGAGTGGTGTAGTTCTTCTCATGAACTTTTAACTGTTGAGAAGCATAGGCAATCACCTTCTCTCTCTGCATTAACACAGCGCCTAAGCCTTTGTGTGAAGCATCACAATAGACCACAAAGCCTTTGCTTCCTTCAGGTAAAGCCAGAATTGGCGCACTGCACAACTTCTGCTTTATTAACTGAAACGCGTTCTCTTCCTTTTCACCCTAATCAAATCTGATTCCTTTCTGCGTAAGCTTTGTCATTGGTTTAGCAATCTTCGAAAATCCCTCGATGAACCTTCGATAGTACCCAGCAAGACTTAAAAACTGGCAGATCTCCGTTGGTGTCTTAGGAGATGCCCAATCTTTGATAGATTCTATCTTGGCTGGATCCACATGAATACCTCTGCTATCAATGACGTGACCAAGGAAGTGTACCTTCGGAATCCAAAATTCACATTTTGAAAACTTAGCATACAACTTCTCTTTCTTAAGCAACTCCAAAATTGCCTTAAGATATTCTTCATGTTCCTTCTCCTCCTTTGAATAAATAAGTATGTCATCAATGAAGACAATTACAAACTTATCTAAGTGAGGCTTGCACACTCGGTTGATGAGGTCCATGAATATCACAGGTGCATTTGTCAGTCCGAATGGCATGACCTGAAACTCATAATGTCCATACCGAGTTCGGAATGTCGTCTTTGGAATGTCTTGCTCTCGTACTCTAAGCTGGTGATAACCCGATCTCAGATCTATCTTTGAATAAATACTGGATCCTTGGAGTTGATCAAATAAATCGTCGATCTACGGGAGTGGATAATGATTCTTCACTGTCAGCTTATTTAACTCACGGTAGTCGATGCACATCCTGAATGACCCATCCTTCTTTTTGACAAACAAGACCGGGGCTCCCCAAGGTGAGGAACTAGGCCTTATGAATCCTTTATCGGAAAGCTCTTGTAGTTGTTCTGACAATTCCTTCATTTCTGATGGAGCCAATCGACACGGTGCTCGTGCTACAGGTGCGACTATTGGAACTAAGTCGATTTGGAATTCCACTGGTCGAGCCGGAGGAAGACCTGGCAAGTCCTCGGGAAATACTTCAGGAAAATCTCAGACGATAGGTACGTCCTTGAGCTTCTTTCCTTCCGACTTGTACTCCTCTTTCTTGGCAGATATCTGCGCCAGAAAGACCTGGAATCCTTTCTCCATGTACTCTTGAGCCTTTGAACAGGAGATAACGGTCAACTGAGATTCTCTCCCGTTGCTACTCTCTTACCACGGAAAGTCAAGGTTTTTTCTCATCGCACACAATCACGGCGTGACATCTTCTTAACCAGTCCCTACCAATAATGACGTCAAAACTACCCAATTCTATGGGAATTAGATCTATGTTAAACGGATGGTCTAAGAAATTTAAAGTGCAACCTCGTATAATAGTGTCTATCCCGACTATTTTCCCATCAGCTAATTCGACATCATAACTATTATCTAATAGAGTTGGGACGATGTCAATCAGGGAACTAAATGCAGTAGATATAAAACTTCTATCGGCACCAGTGTTGAATAAGATAGATGCATAGTGGTTGTTTAAGAGGAATGTACCCGTGACGACATTGGAGTCCGGGTTTTCAGATGCATTCCCTCTCTTCTCTTCATTCCCAACTGCATAAACCCAGCTTTGTGCATTCCCGTTCCCTCCATCCTTATTCTTTAACTTAGGACAATCTCTCTTGAAATGCCCTGGTGCTCCACACTCAAAACAACCATTCCCCTTAGGAGCTGCCCCCTTGCCCTTCTGAGTATTAGCAACATTTGTGTTTCTAGTACTCTTGTAATCGCGGCCAAAGTGCCCTACCTTGTTGCACTTGTAGCACTTCTGGGTGCACGGGCCAATGTGGTGAAAATGGCACTTGGTGCACTTGGGCAAGTTTCCCCCATAGGGTTTCTTCTCACCAGTCCCTATATTGTAGACCTTGGCTACATTCTGCTTCTTGAAGGGTTGTTGTTAGTGTCCATGGTTGTTTCTGGATGAATCATCCACCTTCCTCTTATTATCAGATTTTTCCGCATAGGTACGGAGTTTCTGATCCATCAAGTCGTTGGCCAACTCAATCATCTCATCCAACGTCTTGGGCTTGGAAGACTTTACATTCCCATAGATGTTATCAGGAAGTCCACGGATGTACTTGTTGATCTTCTCAGTTTCATTAGCACAGAACTTGGTACATATCAGGGTTAGCTCTTGGAAACGTTCAGTGTATGCTTGAACATCGTTCCCTTTGACCTTTAGGTTCCACAACTCAATTTCTAGTTTTTGGATCTCACCCAGTGGACAATACTTGTCTGTCATTTTCTTCTTGAGTCCTTCCCAAGTCATTGCATATGCCTCAGGACCTAAAGTTCTTATCTGACCGTTCCACCAAGTCAAAGCAGCACCTAACAGAGTGCATGTGGCAAACTTTACCTGATTCTCAATCGCACAACCACTGATATTGAAAACTAACTCCATCTTTTCAATCTACCGAGTTAAACCGACCACACCTTCAGTTCCTTTGAAGTTCAAAGGTTAACATTTCATAAAGTCAGCATAGTAACAGGGGCGTGCAGTTTGCACATTCATTCGGTCATCCTCGTGCGAACTATGGCTTGCGTCTCCATTGGTGGAGTTTCGATGAAGGACTTGATAAATCATAGCTTGGACGAATTCTGGAGTCATGTTGTTTGGTTTGGTGTTGTCAGTAGGGGTGTTCGGTCCTCGTCTGGTCGTAGGTGCCATAATTTGTCTAGATCACAAAGGACACAACGTGGGGTTATAATCATGACAGAATATAACAATGTATAGATGAGACATCATCAAAAGAGAGGTATATAGTACAACATAACACATCTATTTCATTCATAACTTAGAAATTTTTTACATGAAATAGTTTCTGATTACACAAAATACAATACAAAAGATCTAAGGTTATGCTAGCGGGGAAAACCTATAATACTTAACATGCCTGTACAATGACCTAGAAAGACAAAATAACATAAATCACTAGACGTGACTGTCAGCATCCCCCGAAGCATCCTAGTGATCTGGAATCTTAGCATCTGGTCCTGGCTGTCTAGCTCTCCCCTGCTGCTCTCGGTGTGCTAACAACTCAGCCTGCATGTCACTCATCTCTTGTCTTATGTCTCTCATCACTCGGAGAGTCTTTGCCATCTGTGCATGGCGCCTACGGTCAGACTCTCAAAGCGCTGCTATCTCAGCCTGCTGCATCTAAAAATGAGTCTCATACACCTAGTGCTATGTCTGAATGAGAGTGCTCTACAGCTGTAGTTGTGCCTGATGTGCCTGGATATGAGTCCCGTGTGCATACACATGATCACGATGGGTCTGAAGCTCCTGATAGGTCGCCTGACTCAATCCTATCGAGTAAGCCCAAGCCTCTCGGGAAGCCTAAGCCTCCTCCTCTACCATCCATACTGTCTCCTAGAGAGTCATCCTATCCCCTATAAGTAATTCGACCCGCTGCGAGTCCATATCAACTCGCTGTGATATACGAGACCTACTATCCTAAGCATCCTCTAGCAAGGCATGCAAGTCCTGTGTATCATGCTCATAGAGCTCAGCAAGCTCTGTGACCCTAGTATTGACCTCTCCCATGGTCATAGGTGCTATCTCAGGAACTGCCTCTGCCGGATCTACCCAAGTATCCCTAATACCATACCCAACCTCACTAATCCCCTGTCGTCTCGCTTCAGCATCTACGGTGCTGACAAACCCATAATCTACCCCTCGATCTCTGGTAGGTCTGGCAATAGAACTCTCCCCGATCTCATATCTGGAGCCTAGAGTGGACAAACATAACCTCTTGTGAGGTGGCTGCTCGGACTCAGGAATATCATCCCTACGGTCAACAAGTGGTGGTATGTATATAGATGGCGGTAGTGGTGGTAGTGGATGTGATATTAATTCGACAGTAACTGCATCAATAAGGGCCTGAGTGGATGTTATCCTGAGTGTCTGGATTGGGTTGGACACCCAGATGATGGTAGTAATGGTGATGGCACAGGTAGTGGTGATGAATGTGTAGGTAGGGCTGTGCTCCTAGCAAGGCGTTCTCCTGTAGAGGGTGGTGATAGTGAGATAGGTGGTGATGGTGATAGAGTAGTCATGGCCAGAAGTCTCTCAACCTTTGACTCTGGTGGAAGGGATATGGAAACCCGAGGCCGAACGGTAATCCTAGCCCTAATAGTAATGTCGGTGGAGGGTGGTGGTATAACAGGCTCTGTTCCTACAGGTGGGGAAACAGGCTCATCATTAGGTACAACAACATCAGAGTCGGCCGGAGCTAAGTGCTCCTCCTCCTCCTCATCATCGGCGTCATCCCTAGATGAATCGCCGTCATCATCATCTCCCCCGTCCATAGGATAGTCAATAGGACCATCCTCTGTCTCATCATCCTCGTACTCCTCTGGATCCTCTTTGGGATCCGACTCAGTAACATACCCGGGTGACTCAACAGTTGGTGAATCAATAGGAGGTAATGACTGCTCTTCAGCCGGAAGCTGATGCTCATCCTCCAACGGTATATACTCAGGGTATATAGGCTCTGGCACGTAGTCAAGATCATGTGCCTGTATGAACATAGGCTCGCGCTCATCCTCGTCCTGTGGTACTGGTGGGGTCTGTGGATCCTCTGGGCCTAGTATGTAATTCGGTGATGGTGGGGATACCGGCTGCATTAGGAGTCCATCGTATCCTAATACGATGACTCGCGGAATGCCTCCATCAGATATCTCCTCATCGGCTCCCCAAAAGACTCTGCCTGGCTCAGAATCGGTATAGATGGAAGTGTAGGTAACCGCAGATGATGCAGAAGACATGACTACTACAAGAAGAAAAAGTAACTTATAAGAGAGATTTGTATGTTACGTCTATAAGTTTTACTTATAAAAGAGATCTGTATGACATGACTATAAGTTTTAATTATAAGAGTGGTCTCTACGTTATATCTATAAGACTCTTATAGTACTATATGTAATATAACTTATATACATATGCCAATCATGTAAGCATATATCCTAGATGCAAACAAGTAATGCATGTATATCCCGTGCAAATCCCATTTGTGAAAACAACGTTTGAAAATGGTTATAGTCCAGACAAAAACTTTTAACCTGGTTCTCTATAACCTTGGCTCTGGTACCAATCTGTAACACCCCCAAATCTGGGTTGCAGCGGAATGTTGAATATCCGAGGGCGTTACTTCATAGATCAATAGCAAAAGATATGAGAACGACCACTAAACATGTCATTTAAAAGATACATTGGATTTAACAAAATACTTGTTTGTTACATCAGCTCATGGCTTCAAATTTATTCGACAACGTAAGTAAAGATTTTGGTTTATAACAAATGTTTCAAAAATGTAATACGCCCCAAATCTTTAGTACTGACTCTTCCAAAGAGTGAACACAATGTATCTGAGCACCTCGTGCCTTATTGATCTGAGAAAACATGCTTAAAACGTCAACATAAAGTTGGTGAATTCATAGGTTTATGTAAATCAATTGTAGGACCACAAGATTTCCAAGTGTATGATTAAGCAACAGATGCAAACATCGTAAAAAGTAATTACTTTTTCCTAAGCTCATGACACTGAAGCTCGACGTGTATGAATGCAATAAATTGCCAATAAATGCCCGTGAATGATGTTCTAACCCGTAACATCCCAAATCCGACATGGTATACGTTTGTTGTCCGGCAACCTGGCATGGTGAGAGCTACTTACCCAAACGGGGATGTCAATCCCAAATAGATCTATTTATAACATTCACGCTCACAATCTAGTGATTGACCGTTCATGATAAAGGGCTCAGTGGGTTATCGTTACTTAGGCAAACACGTAATCATTGTATAAAATGTACACTTGCGTCCAATTTGTAAAACAAGCATGTCATTTAAATAATTAATAGATATCCAAGTATGAATCACACCGTCAAATACCTAAGTAAATACGACCAATCTTAGTCTACAAATTTAGGCTAAAGACTCAATGTATAAACTACAATAAATTGCTAGTTTATATATACTGTTATCACTTGTGTGGTGGTGTACAGGTTTAATGTATTTGTATTCACTTGATGGATCTTGGGAATGTATACGATTTCACAAGTCCTTGTATACGTATAAACGTTTATTAATAAATATCCATATTTATTAAATCGAAGGTTTACTTGTATAATATCCGAACATAATTTGTCCGATTCGCTGAGTGTTTATAAAATCACATTTGTTTATAAATTACCCTTGAGTTTTTTGTAATTACAAAACAGCCCCCTTCAGTTTATGAAAATGTAACATTTACACTTTAGACCCTTAAGTTTTCACTTGTACATGTTTAGTCCTCCAACTTTACAAGGTTTACACTTTAAGTCCTTATATGTTCCAACAGCCCCTTAAGTTTCAGGAGTGTCATAAATAGTCCCTTACCTTACTAGAATAGTGAATTGGCAGTTTTAAACCCTCAATTTCTAAATTGACACATTTAGTCCCTTAACTTTGTAAAAATCGCATTTTAACTCCAATTAAGTTCTAACAAGTGACATTAGGTTTCATTAAGCTCCAATAAGCCATATAAGCTATCCCAGCTTATAAATAAGCTTGGGAGAGCTTATTTTGGCTTAATGGACCTTATTGGGCCCGTTAAGGTCCAATAAGTGTTTTAAAGATCCGATTAAGTTTTAAAAGGCACGAAGGCACTTGGTAAGCTTATTTAAGCTACATAAATTAGTTTGGCTTATTAATAAGCTCGGATGAGCTTATTTTGAGCTTATTGGGCTTGTTGGCCCAACAACCTTTAACCGAAAGTTTGCAAGAGGGTTTATACATAATACAACTTATTTTCTAGTTTCATTAGGCTTATTTAGGACTGATTAAGTAGACTTTTCTTCATGGCTTATTAAATAAGCAAATAATGCTTCAGTAATGGGCTTTTGGGCCCATTACGAGCCCGATAAGAGTTATACACGTTTGGGCATAATTAATTTGGGTCCATTAACTTGTCCAAGGTTATAGTAATCCTTAAAATCTGCTTAAGCTCACAAATAAGTTGTCGAATCTTATTTGTGGATTATGGGTTTTATGGTTCGCGGTAATGGGCTAACGAGCCCATTTAAGGACCTATTTGGGTTCTAACCATACTAGGGGTCCATATTAGTTTTAAATGAGCTTGTAAGGTTCTTAATAAGCTCGTAGAGATCCTAATAAGCTCGTTGAGTTTATTGCCACTTATGGGCCCCACTGTTGGGCCTGTTGGGCTTGATAGAAGCCCGATAAGGGTTCTAGAGGTTTGGGCTTGATTCCTTAGAGTCCACTAACTTATCTAGGCTTATTATAATTCTTATAAGCTGCTTAAGCTCACAAATAAGCCGTCCTAGCTTATTTGTGGCTTATGGGTCTTGTGGGCTCACAAAAATGGGTCATGAAGCCCAATAAGGGTCTGAATGGTTTGTTAAGGTTTCATGTGGGTTTCGTTAGATCGTCTAGCACCAAAACAATGTGCCTAGCATTTCCTAATCGCGACCTATAACATGCAAACGTTTAAGAGTCTCATATACTCCCTCCCTAGCCATGTCGTTACGTTTTCTTTAAAAGTTTATGTGTGGTTTATGCATTATTCGAGTGTGAGGGTTATTGTATCCACTTTAGTTTCCTTACTCGGTGTTAAATGAACACGTCTAGTCATATTTGATCTTTTGTACACATTTTTATTACGTCCTGGCACCACACAAGTATTATAGGAGTACGTATAGGTGCGTTCTCACGCATAGGTTCACGTTAGTGAGTTTATTTATACACGAACGTGACACACGACTAGCAAATAAGGAATGAATTTTAATTTGAAAGAGTTTAAGCTTGTATGCGACTTACAAAAGGTCCTAGAGCCTTGAAGACGTATCGTGTAGTTAACCCAAGTCGTATAACCCAATCCTAAGATCTAAACTTATTAAATAACCTAATCTTGGCTCGTGTACTCCCTCTTACGTCCTTGTTATGAATACCTTTGTGTTGTTTGCGTGCTTAAGGGAGAGTATAAGGGGGTTTGCTCGCGGTTTGTGACTCGAATAAGAGAGGAGAAGTATGTTTTTGTTGTTTGAGTGCTTTGTGAGTTGTAAGAGTGCTAAATGTTAAGAGTGAGTGTGTATTTATAGGCAAGATAGCTAGTTACATTCTCCTAGTCCCAAACAAACCAAATTCGTACCCTATGAGGTAGTTTTTATGGGTTCTAGCTAACTATACATGGTTTTCTTGCTAAACCACTTAATACAATTCTTAATCGCACAATATTTGTACAAGATTTATCAAGATCATGAAAATCTTATGGATTTGTGTGTTGGCTGATTATTGTCGCGGCATAAGAGGGGAAAAGAAAGACCAATGGTTATTAACCATTGTGTAAGGAGATAACTTAGGAACATTAAGTACCTACATTAATTAAAGGAAAGTTGTACAAGTACTTAGGGATTTATAAGAAGATTTTCTAGTGTGTTTGTGTGTATATCCGGACATATGGCTTGTTAATACAAGAAATTGATAGTTTTGTGTTTAAGGATTAAAAGTGGGTATTGGTTTGAGTCTAGGTATTTCCGGGGTGTGTCCGAATGTATTTTATTGTGAAATGTAAACTTTTTACGTGACCGATAAAAATAAAATACTCAAAGTTAATAATTATCTTCTTAATAATTATTTATTACTTGGTTGATGTAAAGCTTAATTTATTTGATAACCGTTTACATCAAATGATTATTTCTAGTCTACGCGATTTAGCTTAAAAGTAAATATTAAAAGTAAACGTGTATCAGACTAAAATAAATAGTGACGAATAATAGGAGTCATAAAATGACTTGAAATTGAGAAATGTTACAGTCTCCACCTGTTAGAAGATCTTTGTCCTCAAAGCTTAAGACCTTGTAGCGGATGACGTAGCCCGGTTTGTGAAAAGTTGTGCGTATTTCTGTTTGAACGAGTCTTCACGTTCCTAGGTGAACAGGACCTCTCCTAGAGTTCCAGCGAACCTTAACCAATGGTATCTGGCTTCGCTTCAATCATTTGATCTCCCGTTCCATGATTTCAACGG